>JAIWWG010000098.1:0-107983 GCA_025435555.1 Chytriomyces cf. hyalinus JEL632 | reverse complement strand
GGGATATAAGAAGGAGTTTTTGTTTTAGTTTTTCTCTTTAAGTTGTTATCTCTGATCTGGCTGTGCACACAACTAACAGTTGCTGTGTTTAAGGTATTAAATAAGTTGTTATCTCTGATCTGGCTGTGCACACAACTAACAGTTGCTGTGTTTAAGTTTGGTAGAAAGGCCTCATAGAAATTCAAACATGATCGAAATCATCGAGAAAATTATGAGCCTTCGAAATTTGCGCCACTGGCTGCACATTTCGAGTTTCACTGATTGTAAGGTTGGTATATGCGGTGACTGATGGAATATTTTCACGTTCTTTGCCATAACGCAGTCGCATTGTAGCACTCGAACCGCTGGCGCTGTCTTTTTCTTCGAAGTCCGTCGGTAAAACGCGTTGCATGGATGTGCTTGAAGAGAAGGATCCCAACGTATGTATGCTCTGATTCTCGTGATTCGGGGAGATAGCTATCTGCACATTAACTGATCGTGAATCAACTTGCGCTGGATTGGTGATGTCGGCATTGATGTTCTCTGGAAACGGATCATTGTTTTCATACACGGCACGAAGGCGCACTAACTGACCACTCTGCTCCAACTTTGGCAAAAGAAATCTGACTGCTCTGTCGCGCCACGAGTGCCACGTATGTTGAGGGTACTGCGGGCACACAAGAAGAAATGAGTCGTTGAAAAGAGTTTGGATGAAGTGCACCTTTGCAGCAAGATCTTTGTGAAGAGCATTTCCGTTCAAATGGACTTTGCTTTTAACAAACATGTCTATCAGAATCGCGTCGTCTTCGTTCGAAAATGCAGAACGACCTCTGTCAAGAGCATGAGCCAGCATGTGGGAGCATGAAGAAGTTTTTAAAAAAAGTACTTTGATGGTAGCGCAGGTGCGTTCGGACCTGGATGCAGCTTGAATGCCTCCTTGTCCGGCAAACGATTCTGTCTTCAAAAGAGCAGTTGTTGATTAATGAGTATGCTCAACAGAATACATCCTGAACTCACTTTATCGCATCTTGAATGTATTCGCAGCTGTACAAGTCATTCCGTGCATGCGCCACACTCTGATCGCCGAGACGCAGAAACAGGTTCTGCTCCGACGGCTCACACACCACCCCACCGTTTTGCTGTTCAGGAGTCGTGAATGCGGTGAAGAAGGAGACATCAAGTATCGCAAAAGAAAACTCACCTCAATCAGAATTCGGTATGTCTCTCGTAACTTCCCACTTCGAGCAATACTGAAGCGGAGGGGCCGACCATCAACCATGAACAGTGACGACTTCGCCGTTTATTTATTTTATTTTATCTGACATGTCCGCTTGAACTGCACGAAGGCACCAGCCTGCAACTGTCCGAGTACTCTTTCTCTCCCAAGTCAGGAATCCGCAATGGCGTTGATCATCTGGCACTGGACGGCGAGTGGTGTGTGTGCAAGGTGAATTAACGCTTGTCCTGCTCTTGTATTGGACCACTCAAACAAACTCTGATGCAGAGACCCTCTCTTGCGGCATCTGCTGCACAGACTGTGCCCGATGCGCATTTCACTGTTCTGAGTCATGACAACTGGCAGACAGGCACTTTCTTCCGTGCCCTCTAGCCACGCACTCTTGAAGGACGCTGACTTTGCTGCTGTCGAAATCAACAACAGCTGCCGCCAGAAATCATGTCCATACTGTGCCAACACCACCCTCCCGACGCAATGCCCAAGCAGGATCACAATGGGAATCAATACATGGCCAGGTGGCCTCGCTCCGTTCATGGTTGCTCCGGTTGAAAACACAATTCCCGTCCCAAGAAACACGCTCAGTCTGCTCAGCGGAACTCTGATCGACCCTTTCGCACCTGCACTGCATACAATCGATTCATCTTTATTCAAAAATCAGATCATGTCGCAATTCTGGGTACACATCCAGATCACGGCTCTCGTGCGCGAGGGAAATCTTCAACACGTATCACTTGCGAAATCGTTTGGCGCTGACCACATTGTCTCAGTGCCAAAGTCTGTGGAAGGGGAGGAATCTGCATTGGCACACCTTGAATTCGATGTTGTCTTTGACACGACTGGAAACCAAAAGGATTGCACCTCGCCATTTCTCTAGCTAAAAGAGAAGTACATTTAAAGAGCACGCATGGACCGCCAGTGTTTGGAATGAAGCATTGGACTGAGATGGTTGTTGCAGAACTTGCTCTGATTCCTGCAACAGCACCTCCATCGCTAAGGGCAGGTTCGAGAGTGAATAACGATGCGTAACTAGCTGCTCGAGCTTATTTCCAATCAACTCTGCCTTGTCGCCATCGCATTGCAACAAAACTTGCAGCGCCCGCTTGAAATCACCTCAGCGGGATGTGCTGATAATAGTTCCTTTTTGCAGCAGTAACGCCATCGCATTCTCATTTATGCGAGATGATTCAGCGCTCAAGTAAAAGATTGCGCCTCTTGGGGCAACGAGAGATTTGTCATGGAATTGAGATGGGAAAACAACACCATCGACACCTTCGGGACGTAAAACGATCGCTGCATCGAATCGTGGGAGTCGCGATCCAGACGATAAGAGGTGCTCGCCTAACGTTCCTGATTCAAGTGCCGCATCCGCTTCTGCAATTGACAGATCCATGTACTGAGTATAATCGCTGTGATTGAAGAGTTCTGTCGGCAACTGGTCACCCACCGACGGTGCCACGTAAATGTTCATCTTTTTCTCCCGCGTGCCAGATAGTATAGCAGGAGCAGTTGGATTCCTTCAAGCCAAGCGCGAAATCAAAGTCTGTGGCCCGAGGGAATAGAGTAGACGGGAACAATCCGGTCAAAATCGTGGTCGATTGGGCCAAAGCCTTTTGATGAAGCTGTTGCACATCTGAACTGACGTTCTAACCTCATCGCCACTACGAATAGCCGAGTAACAGCTTTCCCTTTCATTGATATCAAACAGGCAAGTCATGTCCTCTTTCCAGTCTCGCAAAACTAGGATGCAAAAATGTTTCGAACGGCAGTACGAATAAGGGACGTATTACGGGGTTTATTTCGATTGATATCTGCGAAGTTAGATGTCGTTTTCGACTCCCGCGGCAATCTGCGATGACCGCCAAAAGAGTCAGTCTTTCAAAACCGATAAACATTGCGAACAAAACCGGCATACCTTTTCTGAAAATATCGAAGAAATGTGCTCGCACATTTGCGTTAAATTATCAAGAGCCTTGTGTAAAGCTTGAACCGCCGTGATTTTGCCTTTCAAAAAAGAAAGTTTACCAACTTGCCCAGCAAACAGTCGAAAAATGAAAAGAATACGCACCATCAGTTTGTATACGGAGGTTCACTTTATATTCGGACGGGTGCGGCAGAGAGTATCCGCAGAAGGAAACATTCGGGCTGTTGCGCGGGTTCAGCCTTCAACGAAACAACGGCAATCGAGTATTCCTCACTTCTTCATCAGCAGGTATCGCAGAGTATTTCCCAGGGTGTGGTCTTCGTCCTTCAGTACGAATGTAACTGCCGTTGGATCGTCATAGTCGCCCTTCAGCTGTAAATAGTGAGTAGTGAGTACTCGCAAGGGAGTGTCACGTTGAAGCCACGCACAATCTCAATCTTTGGGCCTTCTGTTTGGGGCACGGTCATGCCGGCCCCGTCGACGGGTTCTACCATTGCCATCTTTGGATGTTGAGAATTTTACGTAAAAACAAAAAGAAAGAAAATATTTATCTGCGATAAAGTCGGGTCAACTGTCAGAAGCTGGCATTTGGAACACTGTTTCCCTTTTTCTACCCTCAAATCCCGCGTCGTTTCCCCTTTCGCGAGCGGTAGTTGCTCGCCTCTTTCACCCACCTCCGCCACTACGTATGTCTTTCTCTCTGTTCGTCAGTTACCAACAAGAGTGAGTCGAAGGGGAGTCAGTGCGACCGTTCCTGTCATTCTCTCTCCTTTCACCTACTATACCTACTATATACCCAATGTCGAACAAGACGCGGTTTTAATTCCCACTGATTTATATCATTTCAACCAATTCATCACATCTTGGCACTACTGAATGGGTATATGGCTGAGAAGGGTCTGGACGTTAAGAAAAACTCGTCTGCTGCGTTTGGACCAAAACTTGAACGGGAAAAGATTTACACCCAAATTTTTCCGAACACAAGTTTCTGAAAACGATGGCTCGCCGTGCGGAACCTATTGACGTCACAGACATCCTGGCTGCACTCGCAGACTTCAAACACAAGTTTGATCAGCTTGAATCGCACTTGTCCATCCTACGTCCCGCCGCACACTCACTCTTCAGCCTTTTGAAGCCATCACAAACGCGGCTAGATGGGGCTCCTTCGAACACGTGGGAAACTTGGTTCCACGCTCCAGAAATGTTTGTCAACAATTTGCCTGTGGGTTCCGGCTCCATCCGCGAACACTTTGGTTCAAAAAGCTCATTGGTGGTGCAAGATTCGCAGTTGGAGTCTGTGGGGCCATCAACAACCGCGCCATTAAGCCCGATGGCAAACAACGAACGAACAAAGAGCTTTACGCTGGAACGTGGGGTTCAAAAGCCGAATAGACCAATGTCATTGCACGCGGGAGTTGGTGGATCCAGGATGGGAGATACCATTCAATTTCAAAAAATACCCGCACGAAGTCCGTCGCCTAGAGTCAATGTGAGAAGTATATCTTCTGCAAACAGCAGCATCAGGAGCAGTCTCAATCAAGACGCGTGTGCCGCGAATTTGGATGAAAAGCGGGAAACGCACGATGCCGACACAGACTCAATTTCTTCCGAATGTGAAACACCGCCCGAAAATATTGCGGCATATTCAGCAACCTCCGGTAGAAACAGCGTCTTGGGCAGCGTTCCTGATATTCAAGAAGTGTATGAACTGGCGCAAGCCCAGGCAGAAGCACACGCAGCGGCTGACACCCACAGTGCCAGTCTGCAACCTTCCAATCTAGCTGCTGGCGGGTTACTTCCAGTGCGAAAGTCGCTGTCGCGGCACACCAGCGCCAAAGCACCCAAGGCGTATTACCAGCAAGAGCTGAGCGTTACATCCCCGAACGACACTCCTGGCAGCCAAAACCTGAGAAAGTCAATCACGCTCGCTGGCTCCAAGGCGCGGCTATTCTTAGCCTCAAAAGGAAACCATTCAAATTCAACGCTGAAGCGGCCGTCCGTGGTCCAGCGTCTTCAAGCAAAAGCGGATGTCGACTACATTGATCTCACAGCCAGTCGAGACCTGGTCTTTGAGAATGAAGAAGAGACTCGGAAGCCGCTGTGGCAGAAGATGATGGACAGAAAGCCGGCACAGGAGCCCATTCATCTTGTACCAAAGAAGGCAAGGTCTCTTTCCACACATTCGTTCGACCTTGAGCAAGGCGCTATCCCCACAATTACCATCATGGCGCAAGATTCGCTGGGTTCTGTCGCGAGATCCGCACGCAGCAAAAAGGGAGTTTCTGAGGGCAACTTGGTCCAACAACTGAACCTCCCAGTCGTCGATACTGCTTCAAAACTTTCAGTAGAACCTCCCAAAAGGTTCTCGTTGCACGGCTCCAGAAGAAGCATGGGTCTCGTTCGAACGATATCAACCATGACCCAAAAAGTGATCCAGCAAGCCACGGCAATCACATCGTATCAGCCAAACCGCAGCGCCGAGTCTCTCGGAGATAGATTCAAAAATGCAACTCCTCAAAACGAACCGCTTTCCAACTCTGTTCAAAAGTTGGAAACTGAAAAGAAGAAATGGTCCTTTTTTCAAGATGGGTTCAACGAGATGTCCGCTTTCTTTTGCCGCATGGAATTGATTCACTTTGGTAAGGATTCCAAAAACATTTTTTTTTGCATGGGCATGCTCAACGAATATGATGGTTACAGCCGTCAATATGGCGGTTTTATGGATGGCTCCGCTCAAAATGGGATTCCTGTTGGACCTATCAGATGCATTTTCCATCATTGTGACGGTAGTGTTTGCCGTGGACTGTTTCTTGTCGTGCTTCACGATCCGACGGTCCCACCACGCCATGCAATCCATCAAAAACGCGACGCTGAGACACTGGCAGTCCTACTACTTTACCCACGGATTCGCAATCGATTTGATAACATCGTTCCCCTTTGAACTCCTTCCATACGAGTACAGCCACTTCCTGTGGTGTATCCGCATGCTGCGAGTGTACAAGCTGTCGGAAATGGCCTTTGTATCACCCACATCATTTGCATTTCAAAAAACGATGGAGGGGATGGGTTTAGGGTCCTCGTTGACTGTGATTGTGCCGCTGACGTTCATCTCATTGATCTTTTTTCATCTTCAAGCCTGCGTTCTGTACTTGTTTGGACGCATTTATGAAGGCTCGAACGATGAAATTGGCAAAATAATGAATGCCACAATTTGGGAACAATATACCTGGGCAATGTTTCAGGTACCAAAAGAATAACACTTGGGAGTTTATTTTCTTTGACATCCAATACTGATCACCTTTTTTGTTCCCAGGCTGTGGCAAACACATTTCCGTTGGCCTACCGGTGAGCAGCAATTCTTGACTTGATCATGGATTGGGCGATTCCTTAATTTGGTTTTTTTGTATTTTCCCTCAAAAAAGGCCAGTGACTTCCATCGAGAGGTGGCTGTTCCTTTCATTCTCAGTGATTGGCGCCGTGCTGGTAAAAAAACCGGTGTTTTTATTCAAAGAATAGTTGACTTGACAAAACATATACGCAGTACGCAAGCGTTGTCGGTGTGATTTCATCCGTAGCAATGAGCATTGACGCGTCAGCCAGACTATACAAACAAAAAGTCGATGAGCTCAAAGAATACATGCGCTGGAAAGACCTGGATCCCACAACCAGGCGGAAAGTGATGAAGTATTACGAACTCAAGTACAGGGGAAAGTTCTTTGAGGAGGTGAGAAACACCTGTCTGTGACGTGGCATTGCACGTGGGAGGGGCCTGATATGCGCATGACCTTAATTCCATCAACAGACAACGCTGTTGAATGAAATGAACGAATCGCTTAAAATGGAGATTGCCGTTCATAATTGCAAGGAGCTGATTTCAAAAGTGTCCTTCTTGAACCGGCATCAAAAAGATGGACGCGACGACTTGTTTATCGGAAGAATTGCCACGTCTTTGGTCCCGTGTTACTTTGTGCCCGGTGATATCATTATATTTCAAGGTAGTCTGAATGGAGACAATGGCTGTACTCAACCAAGATGCTAACCTTGCATTTGATGTCTCTATATTACTCGACAGGTGAAATTGGAAACGATATGGTAATGTGTGCGTAGGCGCTTAATGAACTTTTTGTTTTAACGTCATTCTTTCCTTCCGCCAGTACTTTATGCTGTCAGGCAGCGTCAGCGTCATTGTTGGGGAGAACCGGGTTTCTTCCTTGAACGAGGGATCCTTCTTTGGAGGTCCGCTTCGATAAACTTTGGCTGACGAGCGATGGTTTCGCTTACCGTCTTTTTCTCTTTTCGCAAAAAAAAAAAAAACAGAGGTTGCGCTGATTGCAAACATTCCAAGAACAGCAACAATTCAAGCAGAGAGGTACTGCATGCTGTACAAACTGACGCGCGACGCGTTTACAAGCATTCTTAGAGATTTTGAAGATGTTCGGAGAAACGGTTCGATGATTTTTTTTGACGCTGCTGTTTTTTAACACCACACTGAATACGCCCACAGTGGATATAATTTATAAGGAGCGAATGGAACGCATCCGATTAGAAGAGGAAGCCCGCAAAATTGCCGCTGCTCGAGAATTGATGGCCAAAGTGCCGTTTCTTCGACGAGAAATTGACGATGGAAGAAACGACTTGTTTGTATACCGCGTCGCAACTTCGCTGGTCGCTGCATTTTATGTCTCTGGGGATACTGTGTTTAACCAAGGGGATGTGAGTATTTTATAAACCTGGGTTTTAATTTTGTGACTTAAGGGTGCTTTTATTCGCGTTGTCAGATTGGAAATGATATGGTGTGTTCATGCGTTTCATTTTAATAACCTAGACAAGACTAACGCATTTATTTCAAGTACTTTGTCAAGACTGGAACCGTGGATGTTGTGGTAGGCGGCAAGAAGGTGTCGTACTTGAAGGAGGGTTCATTCTTTGGAGAAGTCGCAGTCATTGCAAACATTCCGCGGACTGCGACGATCGCTGCAGCGACGCCTTGCATGCTCTACCGGCTGACACGACCCGCATTTGAAAGTATCATGGACGAGTTCAAAGATGTCGGGGAAAATGTGCAAGTGATATTTGCTGAACGAATGGAACGCGTCAAAATCGAAGAAGACGCGAGAAAACTGAGCGCGGCACAAGAACTTGTTTCGAAAGTAACCTTTTTGCAGCGAGGCGAGGGAGACGGAAAGGACGAGCTTTTTCTTTTGCGCATTGCCAAATCGCTTGTTGCGTCGTTCTTTACTCCTGGAGATTGCGTCTTTTCGCAAGGTGATCTTGGCCATGAAATGTATTTTATCAAGAATGGATCCGTCGATATTATTGTTGGGAATAATGTGGTCACGACTTTGAAGGATGGCGCGTTCTTTGGAGGTACGCTTTTACTTGAAGCGCGCAGTTTAAGTTCTTGAACTGTGTGTATTTAGAGGTTGCGCTCCTTGCGAATATTCCGCGAACGGCGACAGTCAAGGCCAGCACGGCATGCATGCTGTACCGGCTGACGCGGGAGTCTTTCGAAAGCATTGTGTCTGAGTTTGACGATGTCAAGAAGCGGATAGACATCATCTACCGCGAGCGCATGGAGAAAGTGAAGCTTGGAATGTGAGCAGTAGCCACCTGCTAGATATCGAATGACAGTAAATGGAACATAACAAAAATAAAAATATAAATAAAGAAATTGAACGAAATAATCACGTCACCTGGCAAATCATCAGAAGTATATTGACACGGAACCATGCGAATTGTCTACCTCAACACGGAACCAGCTCGGAAAGTACAGAGCAGCACCGGTGCCAGCGCATTCGAACATCTTCGCGACACATTCGCTTCGGACGAGAGCCTGAGTTGCCTGGACCCGCTCGAACTTGTCTCTTCTTCCAGCGACGGAGGCGGCCTTGAGTCGGTCGAAATTGCTGTGGTGGATTCGCACTTTGAGCAGTGGGACCGCATGCCCAGACTGCGGCTCGTGTGCGTGGCGTGGGCGGGCGTTGTAAGTGCCAGTTTGACTCTCAGCCAATCAATCACTGATCAACCAATACTTAATACATTCATCATGCTTCATGATAAAATGATTTAGGACAAGCTGCTCAACAACCCGCTCTTCACCCGCAATGTTCCCTGCGTACGCCTTGTTGACGCGTCGCTGGGATCACGAATGGCATAAACAGCGCTGTACCACGTCATATCAAGAAACAGAACATTTGACGAATACTCAAAACTGCAGCGCCAAAAGAAATGGATGCGCACTCCAAACTCGGACGGAATCCAAAACCTACTTCGCAATTTCGTGTTGTTGCTGCGGGCATGGGCGTGCTAGGTTCAGGCGTAGCCAGGGTCCTTTTGTTCAGAATGAATTTACCAATGTCTTGGGATGGGCACCTCGGCAAGAACTGTAACGGTTCCTGTTATGAGCGACGACGGGCTCAGTGCATTTACTCATCAAGTGCCAGTTGTCGCAGGGATTAACGCGCTCAAAACTACCGTTCAGAAAGCTGACGTGGTCGTTAACATCTTACCGGCAAAAAACAGCACACACAACCTGTTTGATTTCGAAATTTTCTCGCGAATGACGGAAAGGGATGCTACTTTCATCAACCTTGGTCGAGGCGCCACAGTAGTGGAACAAGATCTGTTGCGCGCGTTGGACGAACCCAGCATCGGACTGAGCCACGCAATTTTGGATGTTTTCCAAGTGGAGCCGCTGCCGTTGCCGTCGCGTTTATGGGGCCATCCCAGTGTGTTCATTACTCCTCACATGGCAACCCTTACGGATGATGCTGACGCTGCGCCAGTTATTGCAAACAGTATAAAGATGTTTTTGGCGGGACATTCCTGGACTTGTAGATTTTTCCCGAGGCTTCTAAAATTCGTGATGCGCTGTGCTCTTTTTGGGGGGGATTTGGGTTATTGACTAAAATAGGGGTTCGTTCTTGGTAGAAATATACTGGTACCAAACAAGCACACGTACATTTACGCCTTAATACACGCAAACACAGTAGCTAAAATATACGGTAGCGCCGTAGCAGCTGGATTTCTGTCTGAAATGAGTCACGCCTGAGGTTTTTTTTTTGTCCGTCTTGTCAACCGTCGGGATTGCCGACAAAAATAAAGTCGCTTCAACACATTTCAGTCCGCACGAGGGAGATGTCCTTCCCCATCGAAGAACTTCCGCGGCTCGCTGCCGACTTCAAAAAGCAATTTGAATTCCTGGACCAGCAGATGCTCTTGCTACGACCCATCGCGCAGAAACTGGTCCTGGCTCTCGGTGCTCATCAAGGCTATAGCGCCGGATCCGACATTGCGAATCAAACACCCGAAATTCTCATCAAAAGCTACGCAATGAACGCAAACAGAAGCTTACCCCGCGAAGATTGGAATAACGGCGGCGACTTCGATGACTCAGTGGACGAGAGCAAAGACAGTATAGCCAACGCCGTCACGGACGAGCACACAAAATCAAAGTGGATGGGGGGCCTTATGCGCTTGGCAAAAGCTCCTCACACTACCAGTGGAGATGCTCTCAACAGTAACGGGTCTCTTGCTTCCGTCGCCAGCAAAAAGCTGACAAAGAAACCCACCCTGCACAGAAAAGGCAATGACAAGGCGGCAGCTCAATCGAAAGATGCCAAAAACGCGTCCCTTTCCCATGCTAGTTTCAAGGATGAAGACTTTACTTTGCCTGATGACATTTGCAGTCCAGAAAGTAGGCACAACAAGCTCGACTACAACGACGAGATTTCAGTCTCGCAGAATTTCATTGCCCCGGCTGTGGGTCGGAAAGGAGCCGAACGATCGAAAAAATGGAACACGTCTTCCCAGTATAGTATGGACTCGAGTTGGTGATTATATAATCAATTCTTCCTTCCAAACATCCCTCAACTCACGAAAACAACACGCTTTACTCAGTACGAGTTCGAACGAGTACATTGCTCCGATGCGGCAACTGGCAGGTCGGCAGTCTGCCGCAGCTTCTTCACCACGAAGCCGCAAGCCGTCCATCATTGCACGAGTCAACATAGACAACAGTGTGCCAGGGAGTGCTGAGTCGCTTAAGTCCAAGCGAACGCGTAAAAGCTCAGTTTTGAATCCCAGCGCGCTGTCCAACGTACAAACGGCTGAATTTAAGGCATCAAAAAAGTCCTTCTCGAGCGGGAATCAGTTGGGCGCTATACCCTCTGAAAGCATCAAAGCAGATTGCTCAGTAGTGTCCATTCAAATTAAGAACGACTCGAACAAAGACGCCACCAGTACACGTTCGGACATGTTGGGACTTTCTGGGAAGTATCTGGACGCAGGTAAACTGTCGTCAAGTTCCCCTGGGAGCCAGGCTCGGGCTTCGTTCTGGAAGGGCGTGTTACATACTGCTGCAACCATGCAGAAGTGGACATCGAAGGGCTCGCTGGTGTCGACTCTTGATATGAAGGAGAAAGATGAATTAGATCCACAGTCTGGCGATGTGGCTGCCGGGGGCTCTCCATCCCAACTAAACGATGCCTTTACACTGTGGAACACTGGCATCAATCCTCTCTCAATGTTCTCAGTGTTTTTTGAAGTCTTCATCTCGCTCCTGTACATCAGCAACCTTTGGATAGTGCCGTTCTGCATCGCGTTCGAGATACAACTGCCGTTTGAATATTCCACCCTTTTGACAGTATCCTACCTTCTCGATAGCGCAGTCTACTTGCTTACCTTGAAGGCCTCACATCCTGCGATGCAGTCCCTCTCCCACCCAACCTTGTACATGTGGAGAAGATACTACCTCAGACACGGGTTCGCCATCGACATTCTTACGTCGTTTCCCTTCGAACTACTGCCCATCCCTGAGGCGCCGTACCTGTTCATCATACGTCTACTGCGTCTATACAAGCTGCCGCTTATATTTATGACCTCACCTGTCTACATCAAAACGTTGAAAATGATGCAGAACGCGCTGGGCATTGGTCAAACTGTGGCTGTTATTTTCCCGCTCACGTTTTGGTTCTGCATTTTTTTACACATTCAAGCGTGCGCGCTCTTCTTTATCGGTCGCGTCACCGGGTTCCAGAACGGGGAGTTATTGATCATTCAAGACCAGACCATCCTGGAGAAGTACACCTGGGGCCTCTTTTCCGTGAGATTTTGCTTAAAAGGACATTGAAGTATACCGTTCTGACGTTTTGTTTTTTTCCACCGTTTTCCCGCATTTCAGGCCGTCGGGAATACTTTTCCAATGACTTACAAGTTGAGAATCCTTCATTGAATCTGATATATTTATTCAAAACAACGCTTGCTTTCAGGCCTCAAATCGCTGTTGACCAGTGGGTAGTGCTTGCATTCGTAACCACCGGGGCTGGTTTCGTGAGTGCCTCACATAATCCTTGTGCGCGCATTAACCTTATTTTACACCCTGCCCAGTACGCGTGCATCGTTGGTGCCATATCTTCTCTTGCAATGGGCCTGGACGCCTCAGGAAGGCTGTATCGGCAAAAGCTCGACGAAGTCCAAGAGTATATGCGATGGAAAGATTTGCTACCATCAACGCGTCGTAAAATGCTTCGATACTATGAACTTAAATATCGCGGCAAGTTCTTTGAAGAGGTGGGACAACAACTCCATCTGTCCTTTACTTCTCTCCCCCAAGTCTTAAGTAGCACGGTTTTTATAGCGCACACTGTTGGAAGAAATGAATGACTCGCTGCGAATGGAAATCGCAACACACAACTGCCGAGAGTTGATTTCAAAGGTATCCTTCTTAAGACGAGCACAGCATGACGGACGGGATGACCTCTTTGTCGGCCGAATTGCGACTGCTCTGACTGCTTGTTACTACGTGCCCGGGGATGTCATCATCACTCAGGGTGAGATGGGCAACGAAATGGTGAGTCCTGTTTCTGCCTCATTTGTTATAGGGTGAAAGCTCTAACCCCCAAATTACCCAGTACTTTATGATGAGCGGCGTGGTGGACATTATCGCCAACGGCAAAAAAGTCACCAGTTTCAGAGATGGCGCATTTTTTGGTGAAATCGCACTCATCGCCAACATCCCACGAACAGCAACAGTCCAAGCCGCAACCTCCAGCATGCTCTACAAACTCACTCGAGACGCGTTCACGAGTATTTTGGAGGAATTTGAAGACGTGCGGCGGCGCGTTGAAGTCATTTACCGGGAACGTATGGAAAAGATTCGGTTAGAAGAAGAGCAGCGCAAGTTGGAGGCTGCGCAGGAACTTGCATCTAAAGTCACGTATTTGAGTCGGAAGGAAAATGATGGGCGCGATGATTTGTTTTTGAAGCGGATAGCAAGTTCGCTTGTTGTTTCGTTCTTTGCTGTGGAAGATGTCGTTTTTGCACAGGGAGAGGTGACAAGCATTAGCCCTGCACTTTCCGTGCATACTGATTGTACCGTTACCAATAGATGGGCCACGAGATGTACTTTGTAAAAAATGGATCGGTGAATATCATTGTAGGTGGGAGAACAGTTGCAACGTTGTCTGACGGAGGCTTCTTTGGAGGTGCGTACGACTACTTTAATTTCCATTTCGCTAAACTCTCTCGATCAGAGGTGGCCCTCATTGCAAACATACCCAGAACAGCAACGGTTGTAGCCGCAACGCCGTGCATGATGTACAAGCTCACCAGGCCGGCGTTTATGGGGATCCTCGAAGAGTTTGACGACATGAAGGGAAAGATCGAAGCCGTGTATCAAGAACGAATGCGACGCGTTCGAAGAGAGGAAGAAGAAAGAAGGAATCTAGGGTCCGGTAGTTGATTTGTTTTAGTTGTCAACACATGTAATGAGCACCCGATCCGATTCTCCAGCTAAGTTAAATAATAAAGCAAAAATCCTTGTTTAAGCGATCCAGTCCATAAGCATTTGAAGCGATTCGATTGGCTTGTCGTACGGCACCATGTGTCCAGAATCAAACATGACTAGCCAGGTCAGATTGCTGTGTGTTTTAAAGTATCCAGACTCAACGTCAGCGACCATAAACGACGTCTTGGGAGCATCGCGGTATCCTTGCTGCCCAGACCATTCCATCTCGTGCAACCAGGCTTCGATTCCATTCCAGTTACAAACAAAATCGGCGTCACCAGCATAAATCAACACCTTCACACCACCCTCGAGAACCTCTGCAATAGCCGTGTCATACCGAATCCCACCATCTCCAGTCCAATAGAACCAATCTCCCACACCGCTACTGCAGCCAAGGTATTCCCGGTCCACACCCAATGCAGTTTGCACCCACGGTAAGTTCAGGTACGAATCAATGTCCTCCATAATAGAGTAGCATTCTTTGCCGCTGTCAGGATCGCAAGGCTGGCGGACATCGAACGCGTTTCGTTTCACTTCTGATGGCAGGCCGAATGCACCTTCGCAGTAGCTGTCTGCGGGTATGCAAGTGTAGCGAGATGGGCGGCGTTCGCATTGTGCGCTCAGGGCTTTGCATAGCGGGTATTTTTGTTTCAATGAATCGTATCGGTTTTTCGAAATCAGTGGACCGTCTGTGAAGAAAATATTAGCCTTCGCAAGAAATCCCCCAATATGATCACGAACATTTTTTATCGACGAGAAATTCGGCGAAATAGTCGAACTGAATCAGAGGGCGGACCCAACCATTTCCAATACCGAGTGACTCCAAATTCACATGAATGCGGTTTGGATTCTTTTGCGGTGCAGCCAGGTTTTCCCGGTAAATCTTTCGTCCAATCGCAGGAATGTAATGACCCGCGTAGCTTTCGCCGAAAATGCTGCAAACAAGAAAAGGATGGTTAAGCGACAAGCAGGAATTCCATAAAAAATAAAAAAAAGCGAAGAATTGCCATACTCACTGAAGAGGAGCTTTCGAGTATATGGGAATATTGTAAAAGAGGATCTGAAAGAAAATGTCCACTTCGGTTGCTGCCTGTTCCGAATCGCTCACTTTGCCGCCAGGTTTCGCGTATGAAAATCCGACATCCACAGGTTGATCCAGAAACATAAGATTCGCTTTTGTATTCCAGCTATATGGATTGCTGGAAGAATATGTTCATCGAGTTAAGTGCGGGAGGCAAAATAAGAAAAAAAAAAAAAAAAAAGCCGGATTACAAGGAGGACGAGTTTCCGCCGAGATCTACACGGCACGGTCCTAGTTCCATGAAAAGCCCGAGAGCTGAAGAGCATCCCGGCCCACCGTTGATCCACAGAATCAGCGGATCTTTCTCAGGTTCACTTCGCGACTCAAAGAAGTAGAAAAAGAAGAAGCCGTTCGGCGTCTCGAAATAGCCCGTAAATCTGTCGGCTGTGTCTGGACACCAGTCGTTCTCGTTAGAGCTGTGCAGGTGTACGGTGTATGTAGCGTGGTCTGCAAGTGTCTGAAGGCGAAGTGAGCCAAATGCCACACTCAATTGAGCTCCCCGGTGAGCTCCCCGGTGAACACCTTACCAACTTGTTAACTCGCTGGCCCTGACCAACGATTGGTTGCTGTTTGGTTGCAAGGACTGCCACGCATCCGACAAGGAAACTGACCAAGACTCGGATCAAAATCTTCATGTTTTTCTTTTAATTGCACTTCCATGTGATCACGTTATAACTGTGAGGGTGAGACTATCTTCATTGTACCTTCACCACCTGTTCCACTGTTTGTTCTCAGATGCTCATCACTTCTCCGCCATAGGTCCCGACACCGTCATTGACCTGCGCTACCATGCGCTTCCATCTTTGCCGCAACTGTTGGCCAACTTCCTGCTTTTTATCGCTTGCAGTTTTGGTGGGGAGCTCAAACACGGACAGGCATCCCAGCAGCCGCCGCTCCATTAAACTAAACTGATGTAAATCAGAGTCAATACACGCCTTTAACCGTGCAACGAGGTCTTGGAGTGACGGGGTGAGAAGAATGGTGGTTAGATGCGCGTCAATGACGAGATTCATCACATCAATGGCCTGGAAACACGCAAATATCAGAACAGGCAGGACAAACTAATTGCGCCTCAGACGAATTCACCTGACAGATGGAGTCCGCGTACTCGTTCTTTTTTCCGGGAGTGTCCCATAACCACCAAAGCTGCCTCCTGATTTCGCTTTCCGAGGAACTCGCTTCCAAATCCGCAGCCTGCATTTCGTCAACCAATGCATACACTTGCTTGGTCCCTTTCCTTTTTTCAAGCGCAGCTTTCCGTCTGGCCACTTCCGACTTTTTGCGCACGTCAATTTCAAGAAGCTGAACCCCCCAATCCACAACCACATGCAGCTCTTCAATATTCAACATTCGCAGCGCTCGCGCAAACACAAAATCATTTTGCTGAGGGATAGCAAACAACTTTTCAAAAAACCATCGCCGGCCGTCAAACACTTTGGGACTCGATGGTCGAGGATCGTTTCCAACACGTGTGAGGCACCGCTTGTATTCTGAAAGAAGCTTATTGCCATTCAGAGTGGATTTCACAAACGCGTCAATGGCGGCCCGACGTTCGTCGAGACGTTTCCCATCCGCATCTACGGAGCAAATGTACTTGACGACTTGCAGAACATTCGCCTCCTCCATACCAATGCAAGAGGTATTGAGGAGCAGATGCAAAGTCTTAAGATCGTCGCGCGCAAGGACGGAATCAATGACGCTCATGGTTTGTGTCGTCTCAACGCCTTGAGAGTCTTTTAAAGAAAACTGGAACGACGCAGGTACGCGTTTCGTCCTAACCAAGTATTGAAGGGCATGAACAGGGTAAGATTTTGCATTACCAAGAACACGCGTGAGAATCTTGATCATGGCAGGCTGCGAAATTTCAATCACGGGAAGCTTTTCCCAATTCACTGCGCTGACGATGGAAGCAGCACTGCCTTCTGTTTTGGGTTTCTCCATTGCTCCCGACATGTGAAGCAATTGCGTCTTTTCCCAGATCCATCGAAGGAGTTCGAGGGCCATTGAGTCCGCGTTCAGACCAGACGCGGTAATTTTCGACACATACGCGCTGTCCAATTCTTCCAATTTGGACAAACCAGTCATCCAGCTTGCTAATGTTGTAACTGGAGGTGGATCTTGCGCAACAGTTGCAAGTCCAGGAAGATTTCCCGCTTTGCCAGATTCCAGAGAAAATTTGAGCGATCCGCCAAGACGTCCAAATGCCGCCATCAGGGAAGCAGGTGGGCAGTAGTAAGGCACCAAAGTGATGCTCGTGGCGAAAGAAATCAAATTTTTGGAGGGCTTGGATCGCAAGTTTGATGTGGTGATGCATAAAACAGGTCCAGAAGAAGGAGTTGAAGTGGCCTCGATCTGCATAACGAGACGTTACATGAGTCTTCTTGTTAACAGGGCAGTATTCCATTTGAAGCTCACGTTATAACAACGACCAAACAGTGGTTCTTTTGCCACCAGCGTGGTTGGATCGGTTGATGCGTTCGAAGAATCGCCCTCAACATTCAAGATTTTGTGAAATTGCATTGTCCCATATCGAATATCCCAAATCGAGAGAATGTCCAACCCTGCAAAGTCCCCAATGTTAGATTCATTAAATGGCAGAAATGAAGGAACATTTTACCATGGCCTTTGCGGTCAGATAACGCCAATATTGCCAGGTACGACTTTCCAATGATTTGCATTGTTACTGATGACGGAATCAAATCGTTAATTTTATCCTTTGTTGCGAGTGCAGATAATTGCAGGTGTGATATTTTGATGTTGCCAACCATGCGATTTGACTTGAGGCAGAAAATCTTAACTTCGCCATTCGAGACTAGAAAAAACAAGGAAAAAGATGTCAATACGACTACTTGAGCAACCGTCAAGGAAGTCATAATTAACGAACGTGCGACGCAAAGTTGTTTCTCCTCTGAACCAAAGCAAAAACGGACGGGATGACTGCCATCGAATTCAAGCGCTCGTTCTTGCGACTGAATAGAATGGACTACGTCGGCTCCGTTTACTCCGTTTTTCGTTTCGATTTTCACAGTTTTACAGATATATTTGTCCTCTTCTTGAACCACGACCGCTCTTTCTGAAACGATTCCGGAATCCGTATTCCGCAAGGTTGATGTCGAAATCCATACAACTTTTCCATTTGAACCAGGAGCCTTTTTCGTCGCCAGCGGTCGCGTAAGGTCACATTTAAATACTGAAATAAGCCCCGTATTGTGGAACACTACGAGACCTAAGCTCCCATGCGCATCGATATGACAGACGGTAGACTCAGCCTGTCGAAGCAGAAAACATTTAAAATCCGCGCGAAATACCCTCCTTCTCAGAGGGAAGACCAAACAAAGCGCATACCGTTTTGACCCAGTCAGGCTTTCCAGGTCCTCCAGCCTGAGTTCTCCCATTGATGGACATTTTCTTTGCCTTCTCCCCCACAGCCCAAACCCAGATCCGCTTGCCTTCCTGTTTCTTTTGGCCACTTTCTGGAGCATTCGCAACGACTGCGTACACCAAACCATTGACTTCAGTTTTCTGCGGGGCGGCATCGTCTTCGGCAACAGCGTCCTCATCCACAGCTTCCTCCTGGTTGTCATTTTCCGATTCGATTGGGGCTGTAGTTGCAGCCACTTCCACAGATTCTTGAAGTGGGATCAGAACTGAGGGACACAGGAAGGTGACTGATGGGGCTACGGAGAAGGAAAAGGTGCAGTGACCGGAGTCCAACTGGATCCAAAGAAATGGTACGTTCGCATGTTAAATATACCATTCAATGAATATGAGACAGCGCAGCAACGGTAAATCTGCTCACGTCGTGCACGGAGACTCCAGAGCCTTGGGTTGTCAAAACGGCCGAGTTTGTCTGAGTGCTGACTGCTGATGCCCCGAGAAGCGGCAGAGGGAGGTCGGTCGGTGGAACAGCCTTGAGGGAAGATACGATCGGACTCGTTGTAAGGACCACAGCATCTTGTGCGGTGATGTTCCGAAAGGCCATTTCTTTTTAATATTCAACTTGCGCAAAAAACAAAAAGAAAGAAACGAGGAGACACAGTTTGTATTTGCCCTGTTCCACCAACACACCCAACCGTGTTCTCGGGAGTCACATCGCAGCCTATGTACTCTGCAACTTGGGCTGTGTTGCAACCAAGTGTTTCGCGAAGGAATCGGAGTCTCCCTCCGTTCAGTAAAGCCTTTGCCATACGCCCGAGTTCTCGCCGTTGCTCTTGTTTTAAACGCGAGAAATGAAGTTGAGTGGATGAATCTTCGTCAAGGTCGGGAGCATGATGCTCATCATCTCCCGAGTTTTGTTCTTCATTTGGCGTTTGATTTGAGGCATCATTGAGACCCTCAAACTTTCGGCGCTTTTTGGGATTCGATTGATCGGCCGGCGGTGACGCTCCCCAGGAGGATATTTGACACAGAAATGAAAATTCGGTCGGCCTGAATTTGAGATAGTCCGTGATGAACTTTGGGTGGACGTATGATTCGAAAGTGCAGCGATGTTGGTAGCAAAGAGCAATCTGGATTTAAACACGGTTGCTGTCGGGTGTCAGAATATGCTTCAGGCGCGTTTGTGGCGACTGAACCTGAATTGCCCGCAAGCGCATCGGTCGAGATTCAAGCGCGTAGTTGGAAAGATATCTCAGGGCCAGATCTGTTCCAGCACCGCATCTGGAGGAACAGATGTGATTAACGCGTGAACAACAACGAGATCAACAACTAACAAATGTTTCGAAATGCAGAAAACACCGCCAGTCTCGTCTGAGGCCCTGCCAGTTTCGAGCCATTTGCACTTCTGAAGCACCAAATCTTTGATGTCAATCTTGATCTTTTCAAAGTGACCTTCGTTCATTTTGACTTTCCATCGGCTCGTTTCTCTATCAACCAGAATAAATCTTGGAGCTCCTGCGTCCTTTTCGGTGGATGATATTGAGCTGGATATTTGCCTTCGAACTGTCTTGTTCAAGCAGTGGGCTGTAGTATTTTGCTTTTGTAGTCAGCACAGGTTCGCAATGCTCAACGGAAACACACGCACACAGTTCCGCAGTCCGGCATCCCATTTCGACAAACACGTCCTTATTCGAAAGCAGCGAATGGTTGTCCATGATGCCAAGAAGCGCCTTGATCTGGCGCACACTCTTTGTCTCGCTCACACCTTCGAATGCGGAATCAGCGTCAGTCAGATTCAGTGGACCCTTGTATGGCATGCTATGCTTGTCCATGTCCGAAAAGCATTTGCGTATTCGATCAAACAACTCCGACAGCTGCGCCAGGGGTAGTTCAGACAGCTTTGGCTTCTGGACAAGGTTCGTCTGGGCAGATTCACATCACAGGGGTAGAATGCGCAAGTTTCGAATGTTGTACGAGAACACTTTTTCGCGTGCTTCGAGAAATCTTTGATGAACACTGTGTGCGTTGGATGCACAGGACATGGAACTCTTTCGGCCAACTTTGCCGGATCGTGGTTCGGATAGAACTTCTGGTTGCTGGAGTCTGAGATGCGCAAGGGACAGTACCGGTTCTTGTTCACAACGAGATGGTGGCATTGATGCGGCTTTGGTGGGTCAGGTTGTTTGGGCGTTGGGATGATTTTTATTCTATGAACTCAGCCCATAAACTCGGCGCTTGGCGGGACATCCGTCTTCCCTGTTTGCGCAGTAGTACCGCACTGGGCGGCAGCGACGCCGTCCATTCGAACAAGCGTTACGCTCTTCCACGGTGTTTTGATCGTGACGGGTGCGTTTGAATCCTGCGTGACAATGAGGCTGTATCCTGCTGGGAGGAGGGTATTAAAACCTTCCAGCAGCTGCGGGGTATGCCGCAGCAGGTACGCGACACGCTGTGCTGCTTCCAGAGTGTCCATTCTGGTTTACAAAGTCAGCTTCAAGATGTCGGTTACAAGAGTACAAACCTGTGAAGTGAATTGACAATATCTTGAAATGCGCTCAGTCGATCGGGGTCCATGGTCAGCTGCATTTTCATGTGCTGCATGTATCTGTCTCCCACCGAGTCGTAGTACGACCCATTTGTCTGCTGCCCTCCGTAGGACGGAAGCGGGTGCTGTGCGTGCAGTTCAGAGCCATAGTATTCGCTGGGGGGATTGTTTTTGGAAGGGTACGGATATTCGGTGCCAGAATGCCTCTGAAACGGGTTGACCGCGTTGCAGTTTTGCGTGCCTTGAAAAGCCGAGGTATTGGAATAATTCTGTGCCGGGGTAATAAACGGCTCTTGCACGCCGAATTCGATTCCTTCGCCGATCGCTGACACGGGCAAGGCCAGACTTGGGGACGCTGAAAATTTTGAGTTTGGGTAATTGTTGCCGGCGTCAAAGTTGAATGCCGAGAAGGTTGTTTTGAAGTCGTTTTGAAGCAGTGTGCTTGGTTTGAGGAGGTTCTCCACGTGTGAGTAAGTTGTGAAGTTGAATCTGGCGTTGGGGTCAGTTTAAGAAACGGAGAGACGGGCCCGACAGCCAAAGTGACTCACATGTTCAGCAGAAACGTGGACGAGAGAATATCCACAACTTGATCGAGAATATGAAGATCCACGCACGCCATGCGCCGCGCCCTTGCGATAAACTGAGTAGTAGCAGCAGTCAAATCCATTATTGCCAACTATTGATATCACACAGACGGATCAGGCGCTAATTCAGGGCTTCAACGAAGGCCAACGAGAGCAGACGTCTTTTCTTTTTGTTTTGTCCCGGCGAGTGACAACTCGGTCCTTGACAAACCATCTCTCACATTTCAAAATGCCGCTACTTCTAATTAGTTGAATTGTGGATGTGAATGCTAGTCGGATCAGCGGCGTGGACGCTGGTTGCATATGTGAGTTACATGTCGTCCATAAAAACGCTGACCAACTTCGCCAAACAAATCGAGACCCGCGTTTAGGCCATCAACCAAACAATCGCAGAAAGAACAAACAGCGTGTTTGTTTCCATCGAGAACGCTCGAGTATTCAGCCAGTTTATTTCTACGTTGGTCTTCTTTTTTACATGCATAATACGCTCCCCCCCTGCAAATCCTCCCCATTTCATCATCGAAAGTTCGTCAGCAACTTGAACAGCAAGTTTGTTCCCATAGTCGATCGCAAAAGACGCCCACTCAGGAAGTCCCAAGCCTCGCATTTCGCTACTGCTGCCTGCGTCGCATCCACCTCCGTCGCCGCAGAATTAACCTCTTTCCTCTGACCCCTTTCAGATACGCCACCAGCAACTCCTTCATCTCCTCCATCCCCGCATCATTCGCCAGGAAAATTCCATGCGCAACAACCGTCATTACAGCCGCCGGCACATAACGCCTTCCCAACAATCTCAACAGTTCTTTGAAGCTTTCTCTCCACTTTGATCGAGTACGTTTGGCCTTGAATCGCCCGAACCCAAACGTCGACAGGTACACGTTCACCACGCTCATATGCCCAAGCTTGCATGCGTAGAGGAAACCGAGGTATGCATCTGCATCGGGGGGCACAAATCCGCAAAACAGAAGCGTTGCCACAACCTCCGTATGACCGTTATGAGCCGCTGAAGTGAGGCACAACCGCAACGCCCCTCGCGGAATAAAATGGGCCGAATTCTGATGCAACAGTGCCCGTAACACTTCAAGACGGCCATACGTAGCACATGGCAGCAGAGTCTGCAGGTATGTCTCATCAGTGCTGCTGCTGACGCTGGCAACGAGGTCACAAGCAAGCCGCTCGTAACCCATCTGGATAAGCCATCGCAATGCAGCGTGGTTATTCGTTGTCCAGTCTATAGCTGAATTGTTTGCCGAGAAGGCGATAGCATGCGCCAGTTTTCCGAATTTCCGAGCCCGATGCTGCTCGATCGAGCCGAGTTGAAGAGCCGAGAACAGGTCATCGTTAAACCCAGTTCGCTCCAGCAATGCCGCATATAAATGGAACCCTGCAAACGACCAGTCCCAGTCCTGGGTGTTTGATGTGACAGCCATCGCGGCAAAGGCTCGCTCGCCGGTGAATGCCAGCGACAGCCACAGTAGCTTCCCGCTGAGCCTGAGTGAAGCAATGTCTTGCGGACACAGGTAGACGGCGATGCTGGCGCCAAGCTCTTGAGAATGGGCAAAGAGCTGGTGGAGGTGCATTACGCGGACAAAAATTCGTGACCGAATTACAGAGAAATCGGTACAAGAAAAAAATTTGCAAATTTTAAATTTTATTTCCCGTCGAAACACAGAAACAAACACACACTCTCGTCCACTTCACTGCTGGCGCTCAACCCACAATCGCGCATTTCTAAACATGCGGATCCATCCACTGTGCTCACCTCCAGCCCGGTCCAGGCCAGGGGTGGCCCAGGTGTTGGCAACTCCACGAATCACACGCTCTGGATGCGGCATCATCGCCAGAACTTTTCCGCCATCACCAACACTAACCACTCCAGCAAGTCCAAACGGACTGCCATTCGGGTTGAGCGGGTACTTTTCTGGTCCAGCTGGCGCGCCATAATTGTCCACGTACCGGAGCGCCAGGCATCCGTTTGCACCACCACTGACAGCTGCGTCTCTCTCAGCATCGCTTACAAACTGAGCCTTTCCTTCACCGTGAGCAACAGCAATAGGAATTCGGCTGCCTTCCATTCCATCGAAAAAGACTTTTGACAGTGTCTCACCACCCACAACCTCAAGTGTCGCAACACGTGCCTCAAACTGTTCACTCTTGTTGCGTACAAACACAGGCCACCCAGCAGCTCCAGGAATGATACTCTTGAGTCCTGCAAGCATTTGACAGCCGTTACAGATACCAATCGTGAATGTGTCTTTTCTCTCAAAGAATGTGGAAAGCTCTCGCCGTGCGTTTGAATTGAGCAAGATACTTTTGGCCCAACCAGCACCGGCTCCGAGAACATCACCATATGAGAAACCACCTGGGCATGCCAATCCACTGAATCCAGCCAAACTAACCCGAGCTTCAATCACGTCCGTCATGTGCACATCAACGCAAGTGAAACCTGCAGTATGAAAGGCCCAAGCCATTTCTCCAAACGAATTAATTCCCTGCTCACGAAGGATAGCCACTTTGGGTTTGTTTTGTGACAGCGGAAAGTGAATCTGCACGGGAACTTCGCTGGTGTTGAATGTGAGATGTGCTTGAAGACCTGGGTCTCTTGCGTCTAAAAGTGAGTTGTACTCTTGGTGAGCCGAGACAGGGTCGTCACGCAGAGATTGCATCTTGTACGAGGTTTCGGCCCAAGTGCGTTGCAGAGTGACACGAGATTCCTTAAAAATGGATTTTCCGCCGTGACGAACAGTCAACGAAGTCGAATGCTTCGATCCCACAGTTCCGACAGTGTGGACATGGGCTGCAGGGAATCCATTGGATGCGAGGGTTGACTTGAACAATTCCACGTCCGCTTTGCGAACCTGCACAACAACACCAAGCTCTTCGTTGAACAAGGACGCAATGTAATCAGAGCCAAGTGCAGTCACGTCCAAGTCGACTCCCAGATGACCAGCAAATGCCATTTCCGCGACAGTAGTGAACAGACCACCGTCGGACCGATCATGGTACGCCAACACAACATTCCCCTTCTCATTCAATGCAATCATGGCTTTCCAGAACGCCTTGAAAGCTTCGGCATCTTCAAAGTCAGGAGCCTCGTTACCAAATGTGTTGTACACTTGGGCCAGTGAGCTTCCTCCCATTCGCTGCTTTCCGTAACCCAAATCCACAAACACGAGGGCAGTATCCTCTATAACTTGGCGCAGTTCCGGGGTAAGAGTTTCGGAGGTATTTTCGACGGGGCCATAAGCAGTAATAATCAAACTCAGTGGGGCTGTCACGGCTTTTGCTTCGTTCGTGGTTGGATCGGTCCAACGTGTCTTCATGGACATTGAGTCTTTTCCGACAGGGATCGTCACACCCAGCTTGGGGCACATGTCCATTCCAACAGCAAAGACTCCTTCGTAGAGTGCAGATCCTTCTCCAGGGTGGTCAGCGGATGACATCCAGTTTGCCGACAGACGAATGTCTCCGAGAGATTTGACATTTGCAGCCAGGATGTTTGTAAGGGCTTCCGCAACGGCCATTCGTGCTGATGCAGCGGGAGAAATCAAAGCAAGGGGAGTGCGCTCGCCCATGGACATGGCTTCACCAGTCATGTCACTGTAGCCAGTGAGGGAAACAGCCACGTCCGCCACAGGAACCTAAATCAATGAGGTTTAGACCACACATTCTTCAATCTACCAAACAGTCTATCCGTCATACCTGCCATGGACCAACCATCTGGTCTCGTCCAACGAGTCCAGTAACTGTCCGGTCTCCAATTGTAATCAAGAAACTCTTGCTTGCAACAGCTGGGAAACGCAACACTCTTGCCGCAATTTCGTCCAGTCCAACAACTCCGGCAGGCAATCTGAAGGCCTCGCCCACAAACTTTTTCGTCTCAGCAGTGCGGTACATGCGCGGCGCGTTTCCGAAAAGAGTGTCCATGCTCAAATTCACAACATCCTTGCCAAGAAGCGAATCCTTCACGATCAAGCGCTCTTCAGCAGTAGCATGTCCAACCACAGCAAAGGGGCACCGCTCTCTTGCACAGATATTTTCAAACTGGGTTTTGCTCTCGGCAGCAATGGCAAGAACGTAACGCTCTTGACTCTCATTACACCAGATTTCCATGGGACTCATGCTTGGGTCATCGCAAGGGACAGCGCGAATGTCGAAAACGGCTCCACGGTGGCTGTCATGGACGAGTTCCGGAAGTCCATTGCAAAGTCCTCCAGCTCCGACATCATGGACGGCGAGAAGTGGGGAGGAATCGCCAAGATTCGTGCAAGCGTCCAAAACCATTTGCGCGCGGCGTTGCATTTCGGGATTGTCTCTTTGAACTGATGCAAAATCCAAGTCAATGGAAGAGGTTCCAGAGGTCATGGACGAAGCGGCACCACCACCCAATCCAATTAACATTGATGGCCCACCAAGAACGATAATCAGAGAGCCTTTTTTTGTGAGGGAAAAAAGGGATCGGTTTTCGCACATTTAAAAATGGGCACCTTCGGAACGAGAGTACGCAAGCAAACCTGCAGGAATCTCCTTTTTGAAAACATGCATAGGACGCACGGATCCAGTTCCACCGGCAATCATGATTGGTTTGAGGTATCCACGCATTTCGCCATTCGCCGATGCTTCGAAAGTTCTAAAGTATCCGCAAATATTGGGTCGTCCGAATTCGTTGTTGAATGCGGCTCCTCCCAAAGGTCCCTCAATCATAATTTCATAAGCTGATGCAATGTGTGCAGGTTTGCCGTAATCATTTCTTTCCCATGGCTGGACAAATCCAGGGATTCGCAAGTTGGACACGGTGAAACCAGTAAGACCCGTTCGAGGTTTCGATCCTTGTCCAACAGCTGTGAAACGAAGGGGAACGTAAGCATGTTTCACGACAGGAATTCCGATTATTTCGAATACCTCCTTCGTCACGAATTTCACCACCAGATCCAGTTGCGGCACCAGGAAATGGGGAAACAGCAGTTGGGTGGTTATGAGTTTCAACCTTTGCAAGAGTATGCACAGTTTCTTTGGACAGCACATATTCACTTTTGCTATCCAAAGAAGCAGCGAAACGGGAACTCTCCGGTCCATTCAGCACGGCAGCATTGTCACTGTAGGCCGATATAATTCGCGAGGGGTTCAGCTTGTAGGTATTGCGGATCATATCAAATAGAGAATGCGGCTTTTCTTGGTTGTCGATAGTCCAAGCTGCTTTGAAGATTTTGTGCCTGCAGTGTTCAGAATTGACCTGTTGAAGAAATGTTAGTGGCGCATGTGGAGTACTGAATGACGGTATTTTGGAATGCACACCTGTCCAAACATCATGAGCTCTGCATCTGTGGGATCGCGTCCCAGCTGCTCGCCAAGGAAGGCTTTGACAAGGTAAGAAATCTCCTCTTGGGCAAGAGCCAAACCCCAATCCTTGTTTGCTTTGATGAGGACGTCTGTTGCGGCTCCCTCTCCGCCGTACTTGGATGCCTGGACGAGAGGGACTGTTTTGATGGTTCTCGGCTGGGTGGAGGCATTGAAAGCAGGCACGACGGATAGAATCGACTGCGTCATTCTGTCGTGCACAAGGCCAGAAACAGCGTCAAGGACGTGGGTCTGCGCCGCAGGATCGACGCAGTGAACGGCGTAGACAGTCGCACGCTCGACTCGAGTAATGTGATGGCCCAGGCCGCAGATACGCGCAATGTCGCTGGCCTTGCTCGACCATGGAGAGATCGTTCCAGTGCGGGGAACAACCAGCACGGCCTTGTTGTTCTTTTCTTGTGCTGATTATTTGGACACGACGGATTGATGAATAAGGCAGAGCGAGAGAGCGCAGTCACAGACAAGACAGGCACTCACACACAACGGATGCAAGAATAGACTCGTCATCGGGATGCACGGTGTTACCCTCAATCGTGCCGTATCTGCGAGAATGAGTTAACACAAACAACCCTACATCACTAAACAACACGAACCGAAGAAGCATCCGCAGCGTCTCGACCGTCTCTTTCCCCTCCTTCGACGCTGCATCAAACTTGTCCGTTGTCTGGACAAGATGTATAAAGTATGCACCGACACGCGCAACTACCCCGACTCCACTCGCTTGGCTCTTTGCGTAGCTTTTGCCGACGTTCTTGGCAAAGCTCTTTCCACCTTCTGGCGCCGATTCTGACGCAAGCTTTTTGTTGATGCGGTCTGTCAGCTGGTCACATCTGAACTCGGAAAGCGCGGCTGAGCCCGGAAGAACAAGAAGACCCATCTTGTGCGTATTTCTGTGGGCCGGATATTCAGCGCATCTTCGGACAAGCAAGTGTCGTTGATCGAACCTGTCAGGTTTTGGTTGCAAAAAAGAAAAGAATTCATCTCAATGTTCCCCATTTTGCATGAATCACGCGAATCTGTCACCACTCAACTCAGTGACAGAGAGACTGAGAGAGACAGACAGACAGACCCCGACACACACCCATCCCACCAGCACAGATATACCAACGATTATACCGGCAGCAGCGGCCGTCTCACAAGAACAGCTTCCACATCAACGTCAGCTTCAAGCTCACCGATCGCCACACATGCTTGGCTTGCAATGCATCAACAGTTGTATCTGACGCTTGACAAAAGCAAACACAGGTATGCGGAGTTGCGTGTTAGTGAGAAATGAGTTTGAGTAGTTTTATATCATCCCCATATTTGAAAGTCCATGATAGAGAATAGGTACGAGTATTGGACGAGGTTCTCGATTCAGGACTTGAGTTTAGAGAGAGAGAGAGAGAGTTAAGAGTTTATGGAGAGACTGGAGTTTATTCAAAGAAAGCGACGCGCTTAAATAGTTAAGTAAAGGTTTTCCAAAAATTAGAATGAAGTGAGAGAAAATCGTGGCGTTGGAGAGAATTGGAGAAGTTCCTCCAAAAATAATCGGAGGAGACAATTCCTAAAATACATGGAAGGCGCACTACATGAGTTAATACAACTAATTAAGTCTCAGTCCACAGAGCCGCCTTAGCTCATCTGGGAGAGCGTAAGACTGAAGATCTTAAGGCAGCGTGTTCGATCCACGCAGGCGGCACTCGCATGGTTCCAGGTTTTTTCTGCTTCAGGTTTTTTGACAAGCCTGTTTTGGTGAACAAGTGCCTTTGTGCAGGCTACTCACTCCAAGAGGTCACAGACGAGTTTGAGATAAGAGCTTCGACGGTTATAAAATGAACTTTTTCAAACTGACAAGTTTAAACTCTGTTTGCGCTGAAACGACCAACCAGGGCATTTGAAAACGAAATGTCACTGGACATTAGAGTCCCTGACACCCAACAGGGTGAAGACGAAAAAGACGCGTCCCGTCAAGTTTCTGGTTGAAGCGCAGAGCAAGAAAAAAAATTTGGGGGGTTGGGCGACGCGCAGTGAGCTGAATCACACCCTCTCACGATGGAGGCTGCCGTCCTTCTCCGGGGGATGCATACAGCTTCTCCAAAGTTCAGCCTCTCAGTCGCACTTTGACGTTAGTTTTCGCCCGGATTGTCACGACAATTTTGGGAGAAAAATTTAGCGCAGCACAACACTGGTTGGAGAATTCCGCGGCACTGATAAAACACATGACTCTGCATGATGCTTTTGAGCATTCTTTGGCCCATGGTACAGCTCATTGAAAAATTATTACTCTTGAACACTGTTGTGGGATGCAACGAGTCAATTTCCCAGGTCAAACATACAATTAAACAAACACCCAAAATCACACTGTCCGAAACACATCCGAAATCTTCCCACAAATAACCTGAAACCCCTCCTCCACAACTGCACTCCCCATCTCCACACCACCGCCACCCGCTGCTGCAGAACTCACACATGAGTCCAACGGCACAACAAACTGAATCGACCGACTTCGCGTATCCACACCACGACTGTCTCCACTGTGTTTGATGCTTCGCGTTTGCTCCATAATGAGCCCTTTTGTGCCCTTCAAGACGGCTTCGGTTTGCTTAGCGAGTGCGGCGGTGTTTTCAAAAGTTGAAGTGAGCGGTGTGCGTGCGTCTATTTGGTCAGAGATGCTACGGGTTGGAGAATGTGTTGCGCTTGATGCGTATGATCTTGTTTGATCATGGGTGCGTTCGGTTTGAAGAAGGATGGGCACAAAGAGGTGATTGATGTCTCTCATGTGGGCCAGTTTTAGAATGTTTCGGTAGCCCACCATGACGGGTGAGACTGAATAAAGCTCTGCCTGTGCAGCTGAAAAACAACATCCATATTAACATCAAATGATCGCCAAAAGAAGTTAAACCGACCATCATCAGGAACAATCAAATGGAACAGAACATGAATTTGAGGCAGATTCGAGTGTCGTGTAGTAAAAAAGTCGCCTGTGTTTCGAGGTTTCTTTAGCTCAAAAAACTTTGGACAAGTTAACAACCTTCTCTCAAAACTGGATACCCAAAGTCGTCCAACGGACACTTGTCCAATGCTTTCTTCCACTGGATTTCAAAGTCCTCGAAATGAAATTCTGTCGCTTCCCTGCATCGTGATATGAATGCTGCAACCGTTGTCAGCAACAACAAGCTTCACACCAAAAAGCACTCTCACCCTGATTCACAGTTGTTCCATATGCATAACCATCCACCTGAGACGGACTCAAAAGTAGCACGCAACCGCTGAGATTGTTCGAGTTCAAACTCGCTGTCGTTTGTGCTCTCAAGATTTGCTCTTGCGCCGAATTATCGGCTCTCAACACTGCATCACTCAGAGAAGGAACAATGGAAAGTCGAATCGTGTACATGGTTCGAACTTGAGTTCCAAAGTAGGCCGTGAAGGATTCGGATCGTTCGGTGTGGCTTTTATCCGGCACGTCCGTTTCGTTGCTTTGCCTTAAACCCGAATCGCAATCAGTGAGGTGAGGAAACGGTAAAGAAAAATTCTTGGATGGCTCACATTGGCTCAATATGAAGCGCTTCCATTGCTTTTCCCAAAAAGTTCGTGAATCCTTTTTGAAAATTGTTGAGTTGTTGGTTTGGAGTGATGCCTGAGGCAGTATGCGCAGAGTCCGAGTTCCCAGGTTTGACCGTAGCACCAGTCAATGCGGCCAAATCCGCAGATATTTTCGCTTGTTGTTGCTGTATGAAAGCAAAAGGGGAAAACGTTGTGGCGGCAGCAGCAGAAGTTTGACCTTGTTGTTGTCGTTTCGCATTTACTTCTTCCATGGATGCTGTTGATGCAGTGACTACTGTTTTCTTCATTGAGAGTGGTGACGGATTGGATGGATGCTGGTGTTGAGATGATTGGTTGTTCCACGGGTTGGACTGAACTCTGCGCGCAGGATTCGCGACCGAGTCCAAACCGCCAGGACTTGAACGACTAATTTCGGCCAAGGAGCTACTTGAAATTGAGCGTGACGGTTTTGCAGGTTTGCGCGTTTTTGAATTGGTGCCATCTGGAAAGAGCATAGACCGAGTGGCGGAATCTCGAATTTGTTTTTCTACCTTCGATGGGTTTTCCAAGAGAAGATTAAGAGCGCGCTCCTTTGTTTTTCATGGATGCAGCAGACATGCGCTGTCAGTTTACGATTCTCGTTCAGGCAAGAACTGTTTACCAAGTTTCGTTTCTCAAGTTCCAACGCAGCTTTCGCCTGGTCTTGCGTGAATCCCATTTCTTTGATTTCAAAAACCATTATGTCCAACTCCGGCTGGTGAAACAACAGTTGAACCAAAACAGTTGCTGGCGGAATTGAAAACATCTCAGCTTACATCATTTGATTCAGAATCCACAGACACCGAAATATCGGTAGTAGATGCTGATAATTCATGCGCAAGTTTCGGTGTCGTTGCGCTCGACACGAAAGCAGGTGAAGTCGAGGATGTCGCAATAACAGCTTCGACGCTCCCAACGCGCATCAAACTTTTCGAAGGAGACCTTCTCAACTTTCCAAGCGCACCTTCCAAAACCGAATCGGATTCTTGGTTCAATTTTGCGAGTGAAGATGTGATTGCAGTCGCGTTTGCGCGGTGCTCGGTTAATGAAATGGTCGCATCTTCGCTGCTGGCGTGTTTTGATGAAGATTCGGACATGAGCGGTTTGATTTGGACTGATCCCTTTTCGAAAGGCACATCTGTGTGGGCGAGTAGTTCGTTATGTACCTTTGGTGTAATTACATAGGAGACGTGGTGAATTACTGACAACAAAAACGCGCAAATCAGACGCTAAGAATACCTTTGTCACAAAATCCCTGTACTCTGCTCTCTGTTCTGCTCGCAAGGAGGTCAGGATCGAGTCCCTCGTTGCGTCAAACATTGCCAAATCGGAGCTGCCCTCCCTCTCCCTCAAAAACGCTGTTTCAGACATGCATGCGCGGACTGCCATACAATACGAATGTTCGAGATCCATTAACGTGTCAAAGAGGACAGTGCGCGACACGTGCTGATACGCGCTCGCGAAGCTGTCCTGGACAGCGGGTTTATGAGTGAACCGCTGTATCAGCAGATTTGGTTTTTTGGGAGCTGCTTTGAGTGCTTGGGACAGGACTGGCATTGTTTCGAGACAGTCAGTTGAGCTGTGAGTGTGAGTTGGGGTACGGGTTGTCAGTACCCACGTTTGTTCATGGCCTCGTTCTCCTGCTCGGCAACTGCATCAGCAAGTGCCAGAGATGCACATGCACGCGCCAGGAGCGATTGAGACCCGCTGGCTGGGTTGGTGCGTTCAATGTTGACGGTGATGCTTGCTTGCATGTAAGTTTATGATGCACAAGTAACCAAGTAAATGCAAAATGGAACACATGAAATACGGGTTTGTCAGTATCAGCAGCACGGATGCCTCTCAGCTGTGCCTCGTGGCAAGTGCTGGATTCCAGCCCCGACTGACTCATCTCTTTGTGGTTGTATCTCACTCAGAGACAGCATCGACTGACAGTGCCACTGGGTCGTTGAGAAACACGGCATTGATGCATGGACTTCTTTCGCAAGTGTACTCTGCGGCACATGCGCATACGCAGTCAAACCCCCTTCTGCAAGTACGTGTGCTTATCGCAGATGTGTCGGATGTGCGTGCTGTTGTATCGAGCGTCTCACATACAGAAGCAACCGTGTATACCATGGTCAGCGATGAAGTCAGTGAATCAGATGCATTCAACAAGATCCGAACCGAACTCGGTCTGGATCCGTTCTCAGTCACTCCACTGACCATCAACGACACTGCCCTCCCTCAGTCATCAAGCACCCCCAGCTTCAAGGCGATTCCCATTGTGGCCGACTCTCTGCGGGAATGCAAGACAGTTGTGCTTGGAGGAACGTTCGATCATTTGCATCACGGCCATCTGATACTACTCTCAACAGCAGCATGGCTTGCACAGGAGAAACTCATTTGCGGCGTATACGGTATCAACCCGTGTCATTGAGCCATTTCTTTACACACACAGCGTGACTTATTGTGACTGACTACAGACTTTGCAAACACGCCGCAAAGACTTGCGAAAAAAGCGTATTTTGAGCAAATGGAGTCACTCGAAACGCGACTTTCCGCCGTGGAATCGTTCTTGAAAATGTTCAAACCGCGCGTGCAGTACCGCGTTGAAGGAATTCTGGATGACTTTGGACCGACTCGGAATGAAGCTGAAATGGACGCAATTGTTGCGAGCGGTGAGACTGAAGCTGGGTGTGTGGCTGTGAATGCGCTGAGGGAAGAGAATGGGTTGCCGCTGCTGGACATGTATGTCATTGGTGTTATTGTGAACCCAGCTGCTGCTGCTGTTGCCCCAAGTGGTGGTGGATCAAACAGCTTCGCAGACAAGATATCCAGCAGTTATTTGAGGGAATGGATCGCAAAGCAGAAGGACAAAGCTGTGTGAATAACGTTTGGACCCATCAATTTTTAACCCTGAAAAAAGACATGATTTATGTGGCTGTTGCAACTGTGCTAGCACTCCTTCTTGCGCATCTGATGGCGCCCAGCGTCATTGCGCATGTCTTTGCAGCTGCGGGCGCCAAAGTGGGTGCCGAGAAGGGGCGGGAGACTGAGCCGACTATCCACCGTCTCCGTGTGCTGGAGTTTGCCCGCACCGCAACTCCAGGGCCATCATCAACAACGACCCGCTCCAACGCCAACACAGCATATGCCGTTGCAGTGTCGATGCTGTTGGAGCTGCCGCTGCCATATCCACTGCCACTGCCAGCCTCATTTGTAGCCTCGGGTACTGCCCAGGGACCCGTGGAAGTCGCTTGGAACGGGGCAACAGTCTTAGCTGTGAATTTGTCGGATCCGATTCTCTTCAACGGCGGGCAAAAGCATTTGTCAGTCAATCAGGAGCACATGCTTGTCCAATTCCACTCGCACTCAGCCAATAACTTGACTTTCAGAAAATTCATTCGCGCAATTGCCGCACAAGCAAAGGTACTCTATTCCGCATTCTTCGCATTTTGTGGCTTCTTGTGGTGACTTAAACGATACAAAACTCCTTCATCGAAAAAAAAAAAAACAGTCCGAAAATCTTATGGATGGCCTCATGCTCTCAGTGTCCCTCACAGTTTCCATTCACGTCATGGGGATCCTCATTTGGAAAAATATTCTACTCAAAACTCAAATCAATGGCGCGCTTCTTGTCGACAAAATACGCAACGATATTGCCGCCAAAAAGGCACTTCAATTGCAGCAACAACAGCAACAACGGGATTCTCCAGTGTCTTTTATTCCTCCGCCAGTGATTGTCCCTGAAAAAATCCACATTCCAGACGCTGTGCGCGCCTATAACGCACTGCCACCCACAACCGCTGCTTCGTCGAAACTTTTAACCGAATCCAGATCCGAATCTGAAATCATACCCCCAGTTTCCGTCGGCCCACTTAACTTGTACCAAAACGCCGTCAACGCATCCAAACAACGAGCAGCAGCAGCCATCCAACAAACACCATACATTCGTCCCAGTGGCGTGGATGGCATGCTTCCAGACCCACGCGTAGAACGGTTACCAACAACCACAACGGCAACAGGAGTTCTCAAGAGTGGAATTCGCGCCACGTTTTCACATCCGCCAAGTTTGCATGTGCAGCTGCATCGCGTTGAATTTGATGTCAAAGTGAATGGCGAGTACGCCGCGAGTGGGTGTATTGGGCCTCTTATTGTTGGCGCAATGACTGCTGAACACGTGGATGCCACGCAAACAAGTCCAGTTGGTGTTAGTAAAATTTTTGACCTTAATTTGGAGATTACTCCAGCACTTCTTCCAAAGGGGCTTGGTGGGCGCGGTTTGTTGAAAGGAGTCGTTGGATCCGCGAAAGGATTCATGAAGGGTTTGATGGTGGGAACATTGAGCGGTCTGACTGGTGGTGACTTTGGCGACGGTGCCACTGTCGTTCAAGTATGCGACTTAAAAGTGTTTGCATTTACTGAAGGTGGAAATGTTGTGCGGGTAGCGTTTATCGAAGACATTTTGGACGCGTTGCCTGAAGTGTTGGAGGTGCAAGTGAATCCGTTCAAAGCAGTAGTCAGTGGGGTCACGGGGATGGATGCAGGGGTTGTGGTTGAGCTTGTTGCTTCGTTGGTGTTGGAGGGACTTTTGATGTAGAACTGATGTAGTTCTTGTGTATGTATTTTTCATTGCGTCCGAGTGCTGGACGCATTTTTTATTGGATGGATTGGCCTCTTGTTCTTTTATTACGCTCACGCGTTTTCTATGCTGACCGCATCTCATAAACTGGCTCCTGACTTGTCAGTTTTATTTTGCACAGATCCCTTTCACACACATACATTTTCAATAAATACGCGTCTAATAAAGCAGTCCAGCATTTCTCAAACAGCCCTTGTTGAAGAAGAAGAGGAAGCAGCAGAGGAAGCGTTAGCTGCATCAACATTTGCTGCCAAAAAGTTCCTTGTCCTCGCAGAATGCATCTTTGCTCCCAACACATCAAACCCCGTCTGATGCACCGCATCACCATCGTCGCGCAAACGCTCGCCGCCAAATCGTCCAAGCTCGTACCCGCGCGTCATGCGTGCCATCAAATTCTTTCTGCGCTGGAATAGCACAAATACGCCCAGAAAAAGCAGCGACGATGCGAGTAACGTTCCAAGCACGATTCCGACAATTGCGCCTGCGGACAGGCTTGCACGTGGGCGCATGACTCCCGAGAGCCCGTTTGGGGAGGGTCCTGTGTTTTTAAGTTAAGTCAGCAGTGGATTCAAAATTTTGTCTCTAGGATTCGAACCTGTCCACACTTCAATGTCGCGCACTCCCACAGCACAAGACACGTTGCCGTCTGGGCTCGAGAGGCCAGACCAGGTAAACGAGAGACTGGTTGCAGTGACAGGCACTTCAAACACATACACGATCCATTCATCCGTATCCGTGTAAGTCACAGCAGTGGGATTGTTGATGTTCATGGGCTGCGTGTCGTACACAACCAAGTTTGCATTTGAAGCTGTTCAGAGAACACGTCAAAAGACAGATTTCACGGTAAAACTTCAAAAAGACAGGTAAAATACTCAGGGTGCAGCCAACACTCACCCGACAACGCGCCAAAGTGGTAGCGCACCTCAGTAATGAACTGGACACCAAAGTTCTGGCTCCAATCCAGACTGAGTGTCTCGCTACGCGTGGGATTGCATACGCCAGGGCTTGAGACCCACTGCCCAGTGGTGTTGGTTGTCAGGCTGATGACATTCGAAGCGGCGCAGCGGTTCGGGAAGCACGCGCCTGTGGTGGATGCGCTTGTGGCTGAGACGACAGCGCCAGTTGCAATGTTGAACGGAATGAAAATGTTGTCTGTGGAAAAAGGGATGGCTTGTTTTGAGGAAAGGGTCCAAGTGAGCATTTGATGAAGTCGTGTTATACTCGTGTCTTGAGCGTGTGCAGCCGCAGCGGCAAGTAGATGGACAGCTAATGGAATGGCCAAGGTGTGCATATACGCGTTGTTGTTGTTGAAGCTGTTGGTGTTGTTTTGAAGCTGAGTTTTTTGTTTTCAGTGGCCCTTGCTTTTGGCACAGATTCGAAAACAATTTTGGCGGGTCATCAATTCAAGCCCGCCCTTTTTGAGATGAGGGCATAATCATATAGATGGGAGTGTGAGCATGAGAGAGTTGGACATTAGTTACAATTAAAGGATCCGATCGGACACTTTTTGTGCTTGTCCAGAACTCTTTTTTTAAATAAAAATCACGTTTTAAACTGCGCATGTTCCTGCTCAAGTCTCTCGGCACAGCCCTTTGGGGCAGCAGCGGCGACGCAGCCCTTCTTCAGCTGGAGGGCGGATCACTACACCGCATCACTCGCCGTGTCTCGGCCACCCGCACCGACGAGGCAACACAGATGCTCTTTGCAAATGCGGCACTCACAATCAGAAGGACTGATGTGCAGTACAACTGCCAGGTAACTATTTGTTGATTTTGTTGCATCTTGCTTCTTGTCAGTCTGCTCACTTTCCTTCCTCTTAGTTGGTCTCCACGCGCATTTTTGAAGAAGGAGAAGATGAAGGAGGCTCGCTCGGAAGCGGTGCCGACGATGACGATGACGAATTTGCATTTCTCATTGACGAAGCCATTCTGTTCATCATGCCCTCGGAGGCGTCGTTTCATTGGACGGATCCCATTGCATCCACTCCAGGTATTTTATGACCTTGTTTCATCCATCTTAAACACTCTCTGACACTGTTAAAACAAGCTTGTTCCGTCTCGTACGAGTACATCATCGACACGGACGTTACCCGTCCAGCCATGATCAACACATTCGAATCCATGGTCTACGCATGCATGTTTGAACGCAGAAACAGACGCTCGCACGAGCAAGTCTCGGACAAGGAGATGGAGGCATACGTGCGATTTATCCAGGCCAGTGCAGAGGCCAGCATCGAGAGTGCCGCCAAGAAAAATGCTGCAGCCGGCGCTTCGAAACCAAACACTGCTGCGAAAAAGAAGAATGCTGCACTTTTGGCCGCGGAAGATGACGGCATTTCTGTGCCTGGGGGTCTTGTTACTTCAGTCTCGACGCCGGATGGAAAAACCAAGAGTGTCTCGTCAGGGAAAGCTCCAGTCAGGGAACCCACTACTCCAACAGCGAAATCATCTATATTTGCTGGAGAACAAAAGGGAAAGAGCCGTCTTGGTTCTGCAAAGAATGAAGATGATGCCTTGAAAACTCCACGTCAGTTTCCAGAGCCCATGAGCATGGGCACAACACCACTTCCCATCAATGCACCCGCCTCTGTTCCTGAAACGAGTGAGACCCTCGTACAAGTCCCCGGAGACTTGTTTGTCTATGACAGCCGCTTCTCGCAGGTGCGCCACAAACTGTTTAACTTTCTCTTTAAGACCCACTCACCGACCCTCCTTTACATGCGCGCATAATCGTTTTCAGTTTAGTATGATTCGCGAAAACATTGTCGTCCAATGTGTCCGCACATCGCGCTTCGAATACCTCCTCGTCCTGACTGACGCAACTGGCCCTTTCATGTCACAACCCTTAACAAGCGACATGAACGGCCAATTCAACGCACATGACTGTTGTTTTGTCTGGTTATGGCGCCAAGAAGGACAAGACGATGTGTACCCGTGGTGTGTCAAATTCCGTGGTGGTGCCCCAGACGAATCAGCTTTCCGCAACGCGTACGGCGCATGCATGTACGAAGCCTTGAACCGCAGCGAATTTCAAAAGTTGAAGGAGGAGGACCGAGGGTTCCTTGTGAATGCATACCAGGAGGACGTTGAGATGCAGGATGCCGAGGAAAGCGAGGACGATAGCGAAGATGAAAAAAGCGATTATAGCGATTCTGAGGAAGAGGAGAATGTACGACAAGGTGATACGGATATGGGAAACGCGCCGGGAGACAAAAACGCGAAGATTACAAGTTTGACTGTCGGGCACAAGGATCGATCTTACTTTGTGCGCGGATCCGCTATCGGAGTGTTGGGCCACCCTGACCAGGACTCGCTTGAGTACAGCACTGTCATCAACAATGTTCAGTCGCTCACGGACAAGAAATCGTTTACTCCATCCAGAGTGCTGTTACATGACCAGGATCAGAGCATGCTTCTGATGCGCCCGAATGAGAATCATATTGTTTACAAAATGGATCTGAATGTTGGAAAGGTGGTGGAAGAGTGGAAGATTGATGATGTGACACCTGTGACTGAAATTATCCCCGAAGGTATGTAACACATTCCTCTTTTGTATCAAACATATTCTTTCATTGACGCAACTAAATCGCACGATAAAATAGCCAAGAACAGTTCCATGACACCTAGCCGGACGCTTGTGGGCATCAACAACAACTCCATCTTCCGTATCGACCCCCGCCTCGCAGACAAGCTCGTCCGAAGCGAAAGCAAATCCTACGTTTCAAATGTTGGCAAATTCCAATGCGCAACAACCACAGGAAGCGGAAAATTGGCAGTAGGAAGTTCTAAAGGAGACATCCGGCTGTACGGGGACAATTTAAGTATGCGCGCCAAAACTCATTTGCCTGGTCTTGGTGACCCGATTCTTGGAATTGACACGACCGAGAGCGGAAAATGGGTGATTGCGACATGCAAGAATTACTTGCTCCTTGTTGGAACCGAGGCAAACGATGCTGCAAAAGGTGCCGCGTTCAGTGGATTCAACAAGAGTTTGGGTGCTCAAAAGCCCGTCCCGAAGCGGTTGCAGCTGCGGCCCGAGCACGTTGCTTGGATGGGTGGATCTGTTGCATTCACACCGGCCAAGTTTAATACGAGTTTGGGAGGAGATGGGTTCGAGGAAACTTCAATTGTCACTTCAACTGGACCTTTGTGAGTATTTCATGTTTTTGTTTTACGACTGCCGTTCACTTGGAACTCATGGTTGCTCTTTCTTCACAAAAGTGTGATTACATGGAACTTCAAGAAAGCCAAGATCGGAAAGCTCAACGACTATACCATCAAGCAGTACAGAAGTGATGTTGTTGCTGACAACTTCAAGTTTGGAGAAGGTAAATCAAGAGTTAGTGCTTTCTCACGCATCAAAAAAACTAAAACCCCATGTCCTTGTCGCAGATCGCAACATTATTGTGGCACTACCCGAGAACGTGCACATGATTTCTAAATCAACGCTGCAGACGCCTGCAAAGATGCTCAAGAGCCGAAGTTCGATCGTCAATTCACCTTACTGAGCTTGGGAACCCCACTTTTTGTTGCACGCATATTTACTGTCGCGTCTTTTTCCTGTTGTTTTCCTATCTATTTGTTGTATTTTCGAAGGAGTTTTTGCTTGGAAGTGGTTGTTTGTGTGTTTGTGTCCGTAAATGGATAAAAAAAATTACGATGTCTGAAGCAAAGGTCCGGCAGCGGCAACAACGGCCGGAAGGCGAGCGCGAAAGCGACCAGGACGAACAGATGATGGAAAGCGCAGATGATCAAGGACAAGAACAAGAAGAGGAGGAGGAAGAAGAAGAAGAGGATGAAGAGGATCAAGCCCTAACGCTCGAAAACAGAAGAAAGTTGAGACGAGAGTATCGCGCAGTTCAGGCAGAGCTGAATGGTGCATATCTTCTGCTTTTGGTTTTGATCTTGTCCAGCTTGCATGGCTGACACTCATGGACTACTTAAACGAACTCAGAGAACAAGAGCGAGTGGGTCAAGCAGAGTTCCGATGCACTGAGAGAAACACTGAGCAAGACAAACAGACTGTTTGAACAAGGTACAAAATGGCCCAACTTGGGGGAGGTATCCATGTACCCACGTTTCCAACTTCCATCCTGACCGATTACACCACATTAGTTGAAACGTCGCAAGAAGCATACCTCGATTCAAAAGTATTAACATCCGTCGCGAAACTCAGCGTCATCAAAGTCAACAATATGCGTCTTTCAGGCCGCTCTCTCGATGTCAAAGACTTTTTACACCGCGTCAAACGAAAACTCGATGTGAAACAGATTCAACTAGGAAGACAGGCCGTTGTGGATGAAGAGGATGAGCAGCGGAGAGATTTGGAGTGGAACCAGTTGGCCGGGTTAGTTGCACCTTGTGGATTCAGGGCTCCGTCGTTGGACTTTTTGTATGGGCCGCTGGCGGCGGAACCGAAAGCGAGGAAGGAAGGGAAGCGGAATGTTGCGCGGATTAATAAGGATGCGAGCACGTTGCTGAAGCCGCAGCAGGTTGACATTTTGCATTTGTTTTTGCGATTGTGTATGTCTCCCTGATTTAACGCAAGTTTTGCAGCTCCAACAAGACGATATTGAAAAGCAGGAAAACGAAACAGCAAAGAGCGTCCAAACTATTCACAAGATTTTAAAGAAACTCCGGTCCAAAAACTTTTTCGAATTTGCGATAAATCCAGATTCCTTTGGTCAAAGGTACCCCCCTCCCCCGCGTTCTTTTTGTGCCGAAATGCCGCGATGTTTAATTGCCCCGCTGCGTTGTTCTCGACAGTGTCGAAAATATCTTTTACATAAGCTTTTTGGTTCGCGATGGCTCAGTTGCGATCGATATAGATGAAGACGGCCAGCCTATGCTAGGTTCGACTATTGTTGCGATGATGTGCTACATGGGTGAACTGACTTTGCCATTTTATAGTAAATATGACCAAGGATAATCCAGAAGAGGAGGAGGAGGAGCAGCCAAAGAAGCAACAGAAGCAGCACATTATCGAACTGACGCATGATATGTACAATGTAAGAGACCTGGTTCAACGCTTCGACAGACAGCTGACACAGTGCTCTTTGCCTACAGGACATTGTGTCGACGTTTGGAATGACGGGGAAACGGAGCATAATCCCGACACGCGCAGCAACGCGAGCAGCGCCGGCGGGGTCAGACAAGTGGTACTAACGCATTCACATGTACATGAAGACACGGAATAAAGTGTTGTTCTGATTGTGTAATTATTCAAAGCTTTTCATTTCCATTTGAAATCTTTGGGGGAATGCATTTCGCATTGTGGCTTTTGTTCGCGATAACAACAACTTGCTGCAAAATCCAGAACCCGCTCCTGCACTCCAACAACTCCAACCATCCAATGCCTGTCGAAACAACCACCATCGTCGGTGAGTGACTGCTTCTCAACAGCCGCGCGGGCCGTTTATGCCGCTTCTCTGCTCATGTTCTCGCTCTTATCTCCTCTTCTTTCTTCGTCTCTCAGTTCTCGGCGCCTCAGGTAAGACACTGGCTGCACCCATTCTTATTCAGTCTTTGTATCTCGTCCGTGTATCTTTGCGCGTTGGGATCGTGGTCGATCGGGCTCTTTTCAGCTTCAATCGGCGCGTGCAACACCTCAACACGAGCTCGTTGCCAACGACAATGCTTATCCGAAAACCAGCGCTACAAGCGAATCAAAAGATTGCTCCACCTCCAATGTTGCCATCATGCCTTGAATCAAAAAGACTCATAAAAGACCATCCCCCAAAAATACCAACCAGGCGACCTCGCTTTCAAAAAAACGTACCCAGCCCTGTTTGGCCTCTATGCAAACAACTACCTGCCACAGAACGTTCAGATTGTTGGATACGCCCGCAGCGCCATCGCTCTTGCCGACTTCCAATCCCGCGTCAGCTCCAAGATCAAAACCGACCAACCCGAGAAGCTCGAAGCATTCTTGAAAGTATGCACGTACGTGAGCGGAAAGTACGATGACGCCAAGTCGTTCCAGCAGCTGCATTACTTTATCGTTGGGTTGGAGGAATCGACTGTTGCGAATGCGCCAGAAGGGCCTGGAGTCTTTGCGGAGGCGAAAAGGACGAGAGTGTTTTACATGGCTCTGCCACCTAGTGTCTTTATTCCGGCAAGTGCTGGGTTGAGGGAGAATGTGTATGTGGAGGGTGGCAGCAATCGGTTGGTGGTTGAGAAACCGTTTGGAAAAGATTTGGACTCTTGCATTCAGTTGGGTAAGGCTCTGGCGGCCAACTGGAAGGAAGAGGAGGTGAGTTATTTCATCCCTATGCTCCCTTCAGTGTAGTTTCTGTGAACCACTCATAATCAATTTCAAATCTCTCTCTCAATCTGACTTGTCCAGATTTACCGCATCGACCACTACCTTGGAAAAGAGATGGTCAAGTCATTGATGGTTCTCCGCTTTGCGAACGTATTCTTTGGCGCCATCTGGGACCGCACGCACATCAATAACGTCCAAATCACGTTCAAGGAGAAGTTTGGAACCGATGGTCGCGGTGGATACTTTGACGACTTTGGAATCATTCGTGACGTGAGCACTCAAAATACTTTCACTTCTGCTGCCATGTTTCGATGTTGAACTTTTATCACTCGCCTGATAGATCATGCAAAACCACCTGCTTCAAGTGTTGACGATCATCGCGATGGAGCGACCTGTTTCTTTGGAGGCTGAAGATATCCGAAACGAGAAAGTCAAAGTCCTGCGCGCAATTAAGCCGCTCAAGTTGGATGACACGGTCCTTGGACAATACGCGGCGAGCGCCGATAAGAAAGAGCCCGGATACTTGGACGACCCAACCGTTCCTCACGGTGAGCAAATATCTGCGCCAACGTTCCCGTATAAATTTTTTTATCTAAAAAAACAATTGGACATCAGGCTCTGTGACGCCAACGTACGCTGCTGCTGTATTCCGAGTCAACAATGCACGCTGGGAGGGTGTTCCGTTCATTCTCAAGTGCGGCAAAGGTGACTTATTTTTTGTCCGTGTTCGGCATTGGTTTTGCATGCTGATAGTGCTCTTTCCGCAAATTTAAGCTCTTGACGAAAGCAAGGTCGACATTCGCATTCAATTCAACAACGTGCCGGGAAACATCTATCCAAACACTGTTCGCAACGAACTTGTTATCCGTTTGCAACCAAAGGAAGCTGTGTATATGAAGGTTTGCAGTCATTAAGTAACTGCCGAACCAGAAAGTTCAACTTTTCGCATGTCTATTAGTTTGAAAACAAAGAGCCTGGCTTGTCGACCGAAACTCACACTACCGAACTAGACTTGAGTTACGAAAAGAGATACCAGAATGCCAAGATTCCCGACGCGTACGAGTCCTTGATTTTGGCTTGCCTGAAGGGTGATAAATCCAACTTTGTTCGTGATGATGAGGTGAGCAGACTTGTTGTTGCTTGACTGTATCTTCTCCTGACCGATTCACCCTATTTCATGCATTCAACAGCTTGAGGCCGCGTGGAAAATCTTTACCCCTCTCTTGCACAAGATTGAAGGAGAGAAAATCCAGCCGGACTTGTACCAGTATGGCAGCCGAGGACCAGCTCGTGCATCCGACTTTGTCAAGAACCTTGGCTTTGTTCGTGACGACGGATACAAGTGGGCTCCTCACAACACTCCCAAAATGTAAATTTCACGCGCTTTGCTTTTTGATTTTTACGGAGGGTAGGGTGCATGAGGGAAGGGTGTGAGCTTGGAGGGGGTCGTTGCTGCTGAGGTCAGTCACGGTTGCTGACACGAGTGTTTTCTTTACAAAAAAATAGGGAAAGAAAAGCGAATGTTTGAAGAATGCGTTCAAGTGCGCATTCGTTTTGGATGTCTCCATTTCACTTTTCTTTTCAAAAAAAAATAAATATTACAACTTATCGAACCAATGTCGTGGCAACCGCCGACACCCAACAACCCGTTCAGCAACTTCAACCCCAACGCTCCGCCTGGGATGGGGACCGGGCCCACGCGGCGGAGTAACGCGAGCGGCGGAAGTGCGCAGCACCAACAGAGCCCACAAGCTGGGTATCCTCAGCATGGAGCACACCAACAGCAAGGAACCCATCATCAACAAGGCCCGCCCAACCAAGGATACCCTCAAATGGGGCCTGGGCAGCAGCGAAGCCCGAGCAACTTCAACTACGCCCAACAACCGCCAAGCATGGCGACCGGTCCCCAGCGCAGAAGCAACACGGGATCGATCCCGCCGCAAATGCGCACCAGTTCAAGCGGAGGATCATCGTTCAATGCACATGCTGCTGCGAACCAAAATTACGGAAACCCATTCAACCAACAACAAACCCAATTTCAAAACGTCAACGCAGGCTATGGCCAAAGTGTGCCTGGATTCGGCGTGCACCAAAACATGAATGCGAATCCAAACATCAACGCAAATGCTGGATTCAATTATGCAGGGAGTCAAGTGGGTCAGGGCATGCAAGCCGCAGCAGCGTTTAATGCCACTCCAGTTCTGCAACAAGGCGGATTCGCGGGACAGCCTCAGCAAGGCTCATTCGCACAGCCTCCGGTATTTGGGCAGCAGCAGTTTGAGGACTTTCAAAAGAGCGCGGCAGGACAGTTGGGGATGCAACTTGGTTCTGTGGCATTGAAGGAAGGTCAATCTATCGTCAATCAAAATGTAAATAACACACCGCAATTTTTCGCCCTATTCGCATATCCTTTTAATTTGAGCTCTTTTATTTTTTGTTTATACAGTTGGGCAAGATCGTCAATATTCCAAAACTCAAATACTACTTCACCGTTTCAAACTCGTATGTTCTCAACAAGCTGCGCGTTCTTTTATTTTCATTTCGGCAAAAGTCGTGGACGCGGTTGGTTGTGCGAAGCGAGCATAACGGCCAAATGGAAGGATTCAAGCCACCCCGCGAGGATTTAAATGCACCCGATTTGTACATCCCGATCATGTCCTTTGTCACGTACGTTCTCATGGTTGGCATCATTCTGAATGTCAGGAAGAAGTGAGTTGCTGCTCCGTTTCATTCGAACGCCGCCGTGACTGATGACTTGCTTCCAAAAACAGGTTTGAACCCGAAGTACTGGGAATGACATCTTCCACTGCACTTGTGATTATTGCATTCGAAGTTCTTGTGTTTAAACTGTGCTGCTACCTGCTGAATGTGCTCAGCGATGTTTTGTTCCTGGATTTGATTGCGTATTGTGGCTACAAGTTTGTTCCGTGCGTGCTGTTTTTCTCTCAACTCTCGCATAGGCACTGTTGGCCCTGAATTTTTATTCTTGCAGGGTTTTGTTTGCGCTGGTTTTGAACCTCTTGTTCCCAATCCCTGCACTGGTTTACCCGGTCCTGGCATACCTGATTATATCATACAGTTTCTTTACAGTTGAGTGCTTTCTATTTTTGTCCTTCTCTACGTTGTTAAACTTTCCCCTCTCTCAGCTCCGGAGTATGAAGTATCTCGTCTTGCCAGAATCATCCACATCCACTTTGGTGGCGTCGCAGAGGCAGCAAAGAATCTATTTGCTGTTTATCTTTGTCGGAATTCAAGCGTTAACGTCGTTTTCATTGTTTTACATTTGACGGGATATAAAAAAGCAGCAGCAGTCGCTTAATAAACATGCCAACTGACGAATTTGACGCATTCCCGAATCCGTTGTATGTGGCTTGGAACTGAGGTGATCTGACAGACTGGCTGTACCAATGTCCACAACTTTGAACGGGCACCAAAGTCTTGGCAAACGTGATGATGGGCCAGTGTGATAATGATTTCTTCTCTTTCCATGCTTTGCAAAGTGGACCCAAGCATGTTCTCGCCCAGAGGACCCTCTTGAGTGGGATGGAATCAATCCATGGTTTCCGGTAAATGCGACACTTACAGGAATTGGCCATCATTCTCACAGCGAGCACACAATGACTCGGCGAGCAGTGTATCCGCTGTGGGAAACTGTCTCCATAGGGTGGGTCTTCGTCTTCCATGCAGGGGACCTCCAGTCACCCACGTCGTTGGACGTTAGAGCAAGTCCAACTCGCTCCCACTCGACAGAGAGACATTCAAAAATTTAACCGCCGAAGCGGCATCCACTCAAGTTAAGCGTGTCATCCTTGCACAGGGAGCCATGCTAATCTTCTCTGTATCGTTCCAATTTTCATATGTGTCACGCCGCAACCCACAAGGAGTTGGGCGGACAGTTTGTGAAGAGTTTCTGGTCGCTATTTATACCCTCTCCAGCTTTGGAGACACGGCGATTTTGGGACTGAAAAATGTGCTTGTTTGACTCAGCATTGCATGTGAAGTCGTACGCAACAGGAGTGAGGACTGCGGCATTAGGAATGACGGCTGCTTGCTTAAGCCGCAACACCAACAACATTTGTCCATAGAGTCAAGGCCAAGCATGAACCCAATTGGCACGGCAAGAATCCAAGACAAATGAGCCATCTGGTGTTGTCCGGATGACGGAACATGAAGCGTGAGTCTTCTGTAGGTGGCAATAAGCCCCATACTACCATAAGCGCACTCAGAACTTGGGTCGGACACCCCAGCATAACACTCAAACTCACTCCGGCGTGAAAACACAATCCATGCCGTTAATATATGCTCTGTTTCATCAGTGCAAGTTTATTCTGCAACCGTTACTCGCCCTCACACAACAAAAAGGGAGCTATCCCAAGGTGGACAGCCCAATTAATTACATTCCCCACATTTGATCAGTCGTTATTTAGCTGGCAGGTGCCGATGGAGCTTCCTCAAGCTCTGGCATGTCTTCACCATCGTCACTGTCGGCTGCGTCGTCACCGGCTCCACCAAACTTGCTAAAGTCCATGCCGCCGGCACCTCCACCCATCTGCGCCATCAGGGCTTGCATGTCCATTCCTCCCATACCTAATTGGATCGAGATGGGGAAGGGTAAAATGAGTCAGTAAATCGAAGTTGCAAGTTGAACATAAAAGCAGCGTTCGTAAGACAGATTATGCGATGATTGAATAAAGAAATCATTGGAGGTGGGATGTGGAAGTTTGTTCGAACCTCCCATGCCTCCCATGCCTCCCATGCCTCCCATCATGTCTCCCATTCCTCCCATGCCGCCCATACCACCCATACCTGGCATACCACCGCCGCCCATTCCAGAGAACTGTGGTCAACAAGGATTAAGAATAAAGCACCCTTGTTAAGTTTCGCGCAGCAAAGAAATGAGAAACATAAAATCGACACTCACGTTGCTCATGTCCATGTCGTTGGCAGGGGCATCAACTTCATCTTCCTCATCTTCGTCCTTCCATCTGCTGAAGTCAGTCTTGAGAAAGTGGGGCTTTCCAGCGGACGCTTTCAGCAAACGTGGCCAGTATGCTTCACCCTTCTCCTTCTTGGCAATGACAAAGATGAGAGCGCGAGAATTCAGATTCTGTCTGGAAGCCTAAAAAATGTAGTAAAGCAATCATTTTGTTTTTTAGGTTTCGAGTGCCTTGTCACGCACTCCGCCAAAAAAAGGGAAATCAGTAAAGCGTTACCTCAGGGTCCACTTCCTTAAGGAAGTCGAGAGTCACAGAAAACTGCTTTCCGCTGCTTGCGCTGAGGCCAACAAACTTGAGCTGGTCTTTGGTGAGGGTGATTTCTGGGTTGGCAACGTCGGGTGCATTGATTGTGATGTACAGCTCGTCAGGGCGCTGTGCCCAGAGGACTTCGGGTGCGATTGTTGTGGTAGCGCTGTTTTGTGTGCGTGGGAAGAGTTGGATGTGAGTGTGGGTGTGAGCGGTGCTGATGCTTGGCACTTGTTGATGATATCCTCTGCGGAAGGGCTCTTTCCGCACGCGATATGCGTCACGTTGCGATGCGCGGAAAGTGCTGTTTAGGGTGCATGGGTGAATGATGCTTACCTGGACATCATGGCTTTCTGGTCGGTTTTGTTTTTTGGTGAACGCTTTTCACGATTTCCTTTCCACAGACAACGTTCTCAACCCTTCTTCGACATTCCATCTTGCGACCAACTTCCTCATCTTGCGACACCATATGATTTTTAATTTGTTATATGGCAGGGAGTGAGTGTTTTGTGCGATGCGATGTTTTCTGGTTTTTTATTATTTGAATGCGAGGCTGAGGTCCACGCCCTCCAAATGCGTGTTTGTGATTTTGGCCTTCCTCCCTCGCGACTTTCCTTTTGTTTTGGTTTTCTGCAAGTGCATACGAGCCATCAGCAACACGATGGAAGCGGTACAGTCACCTACCGTTGCTGTTGGTTTCCCGGAAGCCATTTCCGTGACGGATAATCCGGCTAAATTGCAGATACATCATCGGTCAGAGACGGTCGCTGTTAACGCACGAAGAATGGAAATAAAGCGAAACCTTGTGCAAGAACTCTTGACACTTCATCGTCATTTGGAACAGTGACTTTATCCCAGTATGCTTTAAATTCCGTTGATGACGGGTATTTCCTGGGAACAGCTGGTTGTCATTTAACCATGAAGCGAAATGAGTAGGTGAATGAGGCGCGCGCTTCGAAACGAAATCAAGGTTTCTTGTCAAACCATCCTGCAAACTGTTGAAATAGACAGTTTTCGGCGTTCCATCTTTCGTCCGTAACACGAGAATCTGACCTTCTGCCTCAAGTTCCTGCCCATGTAAGTTGCAGTCAAGTTGCATTCGTGCAAGAAACGATGAGAATGAGGCTCCCAACCACCCAGAATTAAAACCACAGCCAAATAGAAGGGCACCTTGATGGCATCAATCACGCCAGAATAACCGGCTTTCACAGCTTTCACGTCCAATCCGCCCACCTGGACATTTGCTTTGAGTAAATCCAGCAGCTCCGTCTTTGACCGAATCGCGAAATCGTGCTTATTACAACAAGGACATAGAGAGGTGATTCAGAAACGGTTATCGATGGTTCGTCGATGGTTGGTTCATGGCCGGTTAATGGATGGAATTCGCGTATTCGAGAGTCTTAGTGGGCCACACTTAGTATTAAACAGAGACACCGCTTACCTTGTACCACATTGTTTCCGCCTTTTCATCGTAGCAGATCTTTGCGCAGTCCTTCCACAGCTTGATAAAGTCGGCGGACGAGAGAATGTCGGTGTTGAGCTTCGCAGATACGTCGCTGAATTTGACTTGGCCCTCGGTTGCCTTCAAATGCGAAAGCATCGAGGTCAGCAGCACCTGCATGCGTGCCTTGTTGCTGCCACTCATGCTTCAGCTTTGAATTCGGCCGGTTTGATTTCTTTGGAAGTCGATAAATATTTAGTTGCGAAGTCGATAAATACTGGGCATGGACGACAACGATCTCCTCAACGCGAGCAATGAGAACGATGCCGACGAGGGCGAATACGAGGAGGACTCTGAAGATGTGAGGCGGAAACCTCTCGCTTACTTCTTGCGAAATAAAAGCACCCGTGTTGACTTGTCCTCTCACCCCTGTCTTCAAAAACGGATCTGTCCCGCAACTCGCGCATTGATTTCAGGATATTGAGATTGTCATGGATGCTGCGGCAGAGGCCCCAAAGTGAGTGCGATGCCGTTCATCGAACCCTCCGAATACTTAACAACTCGCAATGTACAGAGCTGCACCGATCTCGATTAAGCCCATGGGTATATTCGCTTACTCTTTCTATTCTCCCGCTATGGCACTGTGACAAACCCGATTCTGTTACCGACAAAGGCGCCTCGGACCCATCTGCGACCACACAGCAATCATCCACAACCGCCGCCGCCGCCACGGCAGCAGCATCAGGAGTGCCCACAAAAGCTGGAGCAATCGACATTAACCTAGTCGGTCAAATTGAAGGCAAAGATTTGTTTGACCTTGATTTGGATGGAGTCGAAGACAAGCCGTGGCGGAAACCGGGAGCGGACATCACAGATTATTTCAACTTTGGGTTCAACGAAGTCAGTTGGCGCGCGTACTGCAACAAGCAAAAAAGTATGCGTGAAGAGGCTCTGATGCAGAAACGGATTCATGTAAATTTTGGATTTCTTTAGAATTCGACCGTTCGTCAACCGTTATTGTCTTTGTTTTGGAAACAGGTCATTGAGGACATGGGCAGTGATCAGCAGTTTTTTGGGGGCATGATGGGCATGCAGCAGCAAAAATACCAACGCATGCCACAGCAACAGCAGTTCAACCCCATGCAAATGCAAATGATGCAGCAACAGCAACGAGGGATGGGCGGTGGCATCGCTCCCCCGCCAGGAATGGGAGGAGGACCCATGGGAATGGGCATGGGTATGGGTATGGGCATGCCTCCACCTCAGATTTTACCCCCAGGAATGGGTCCACCACCGCCAGGAATGGGAGTTTCGGGACCACCTGGTATGGGCCCGCCTCCAATGGCTGGAATGGGAGCACCGCCGGGCATGATGCCTCCGCCGGGTGGGTTGGGACCTCCTCCTGGGGGCGCAGATTTGAACGCGTTTGGAAAACGGCCGCGAGGTTTAGATGACTCAAATATTAAAGTGGTTGCGGGAGATGAGCCCCCAGGAATGGACACGGGGTAAGCAGTTTGATGAATTCTGATTTTTTTGTGTTCTGGACATCATTTTTACCTGCCCACCTCTGTTAGGCGAATGGATTCGGGAGGGCCGAGGAATGACGGCAGATTTCCACCAAATGACTTTGGTGGCCCGAGTAAGACGCGTCCTTCCTTTTCTTATTTTCCATTTGCTTAGAGGCTGATCACCGGTGGTATTTTGAAACAGTGGGTCCTCCAGGTGGTGGCGGATTTCAAAATCAGGTGCGCATTTCCTTCTATTCCAAAAAGGGAAAAATACAAAATGACGCGTTGCGATCACTTTAAACGCTGACATTCTCTCCGATTTTTTTAAGGGATTCCAGCAGCAAAATATGTTTCGACAGCAACAGCATCAGCGAGGGATGCCGCCAATGCGCGGACGCGGAATGCCTCCTGGCGGTGGTGGAATGTACCAAGGCGATCGGTATTATTTCAACCTTTTTGCGATACATCTTTATGCGCTTGCTCAAAATGCACACATCATACCTCATATTTTCAAGGGGATTTTACGGTGCAAGTGGTGCCGGTTAGTTTTAATTGTTTTTTGGTCGGACCAAGAACAACCATAAATTTACGAGTGTCTCTTTGCAGATCATGGAGATGGTATTCCTTTAGGTGGACCTAGGCCATCCCATGCGTCCCCTCCGCAGGGTGGATTTCGTGGTGGACATCAGGGAGGTGGAGGTCGTGGGAATGATGGCTTTTATGATCGAGGAGGCGGCGCAGGTGGAGGTGGCGGACGAGACGACCGGTACTTTGATGTAAGATGATTTGCTAATCTCTTTATTTCCCGGCTTCGAATAACCCTCTTTGTCATTATTTTTAATTTTCACAGGATAAGAGGGGAGGTCCTGCGGATGGGCGCTGGCAGGATGATCGGGGGCAGTGGGATCGCGATCGCGATGATGGTGCTGGTGGTGCTGGCGGTGGTGCGGGTCGATGGGAAGATCAAGGGAGAGGAGGTGGTGGATGGGGTGGGCCAGGGGGCGGACCCAGAGGAGACCCGCGCAACAAAAGAATGGATGACAAGCGGCGTTATGATTGAGATGCGTCAAAAGCGATGCGGCGGAATAAAATCACGCATGAATAAGAAATTGTTGATGCAGGTTTTGCATAAATCCAAAGTTTGAAGGGGAAAAAACAGACACTTTTGATGGAGGCGGACAGTGGAGACAGGGACACCAAGGACACAAGAACGGGAATAGCAGCATGGAGGACTGGTGGGAGGAGCGGGAGGGATGGAGAGAAGCGCATCGCGAAGGAGGGCACGGGCATGAAAACGAACGGGTTCGATAGGGACAAGAGGGCCGGGATGGCCGAAGGGGAAACGGACACCATTGAGCAGACCCTGTCGCTGGAATGCATGACTCCGCCGTGTCTTTTCAGAGCGGGAAACTCGCTTGACTTTAGCAAGTCTGAATCATGGACACAAGTTGGGCACCACGCAACAGCCTCACACCCTTCGAAATCAATCGCATTTGTTCTTTATCAGCGAATTTTGATGCGAGTTCTATCGAGTGGGGGCGGGAGTTCGGACGCACTGTTTTCTCTTCTTTCGACAAGTCCAAGTTCGGTGGCTGATTCGCGGCTCAATTTATTCTTCGACAATTTGCTGTTCATCAACCACGCCGACCCAGTTGCTCAAGTTCTGCACTCGATAGTGCATCCAGACTCTATTGCATCCATCGGGACTTCAAAGGCTTCAGCTGCACTCTCGGACCAGCTCGCCCGGCTGGCTATCCGCGTCTTATTCTTGTCACATATCTCCCACTCCAACAACGGACTCGCAACCATCCTTGCCTTCACACAGCAAAGTGCGTTTGTTTCGTCGCGCGGATTACTCTTCAAACCCACCTTGTGTGCTCATTTGCCAAACATTGTATCATATGTCGTGAGGAACTGCGTTCGAAACACTCATCTGCCCGTATATGCTCGTTTGGAAGCTGTGAAACTGGCGCATGCTTGCCTGGATCTTGCAAACAAAATCAAAAATACTGTTCATGATGTGAATATCGCTGGGGTGCTTGTGGCATCATCCAAACGCCGCTTATCGCCAGCATGTGCCGGAAGCGACGCTGTACAGGAAAAGGGGTCTATTTATTCACTCAGCCAAGCGGTTGTGCGTGCTTACGTTTCTGCGAAACTGGGTATCAAAGCGGAAGAGCATCGGAGTGACAAAAAGTCTCCGCAAACTGCCCAATCGACATCAGCCTCCCAATTATTTGTCGCTCTTTCTAGGCTTTCGGAACTGACTTTTTCAATATTGAAGGATTTGATGTCCATGGTCACGTTCGATAGTCCAAGCCTGGATCCTTATCTCCACCATGCGAAAATCGTGGAAAGACGGCCGCTTGATCCCGACGCAGCAGCGGCTTTCACAGAGGAAAAGGTTTTTGTTTTGCCACGCTTTTCTCAGAAACTCTCGCAAACTCTGGACGTGATTCTGAATGCGGGCGAGCAAGATTGCGGCAATTACTCTGAATACATCGAAACACTCGTGAATCTGATGCCATCGAGGCCATTCAATCCAGAGAACGAATGGATCATCCGCCAATACTGGACTCAAGAGCTTGAAGCTGTGAAGCCAAAGCTTATTTCTCTATTTCGAATTCTCGGCGCGGGGCCATCTTCAGCAGATTGGACACTCTCTGCAGTCACGAATTCTTGTTTGGAATCTATTTTATCTCTGGCACAAGGGTCGCAGTTTTCTCGGGAGCTTATTGAAGCCATGGTTGATGAGGCCCTTCGCTGCATCGATGGTCGTGATTTATTTATGGGACGGGCTGATGTTTTGAGAGGTCGCCTGGAAATCATTTGCGCGCTTTTTGACGCTTGCGGCGATTCTGGAGCATCAGTTGCGACTCGGATATTGTCAGCAATGCGGGCGTCTTTGAATCAAAACAGCCCAGGCCTGGAGGCTGTTCGGCAGTACTTTCGTTTCGCTCGCTCAGTCATTGGGTGAGCGAAACCTTGGTGCATTCCCATGCTGTGAAATTGAAACTGATCTATGTTTCACTCAACAGGTTTTGTTTGCAGGGCTCAACTCCGACTGATGCAAACTTGATTCGAGAGATCAGCGGCACTTTCGACGACATTTTAAAAGACTCGGAGCAATTCAGCCTGGAATTCGATTTGGATCTCGCATTTCTTTTGCCTTGCATCGCGTCAAGTGGCATCTATCGCCCAACTCCTTCAGTTTTAACTCGGTTACGTGACGCACTTTCTTCAGCTACTATGAATCTTTTCAAGCAATCAGAGTCGCACGTGGATGTTGAAGAGCGGATGCGAACGGTAGCGAAGCTGGTGTTGGTTGCGTTTGGAGCTGGAGCCGTGCAGGAGCTCAGAAACGACTTGCAAACTGTGCGCGTTCAATTAGAGAATTTGGATTTTTTGGATGGACTTAGTCTCGCGAGTGAAGGGGCTGGATTGAGGGATATGGTGGAGCTGCTAAAGAAAATTCGTGGCGACAAGGTCATTTGTGGGTCGCAAGTTTATGCGGGTACGTTTGCACCTTCCAAAAAATTTGCCTTGGCTGATCGAAAGATTAAAACAGCCGTCGCTCCTGTTTTTGATATGCATGATAAGAGCGGCAAGGATTCTCAAGCGTCCAAACAACCACCAGCCCCGCCGTCACCACCATCTGAGAAGTTTGTACGGGAAACCATTGCAATGCTGCAAACGCCAGCTGCACAAGCAAACAGCCGCACACATGCATCTGGAGTCTCCGAGACCAAAGACCCTCCCGTTGTCGTCTTTAAACAATACGAGAAAAATTCCTTCCGGGCAATGAGCGCAGCAATACCCATCCCTTCGAACTCATCTTCGCAAGATGTTGGATTAAGCGGGATATTTCAAGGGGCGACGCATGCGAGCGCGGCAACGGCAATGTCTCGAACCCTGTCAAACACGTCGCGTGCGCCGTCTGTTCACGTGGACACATTCTTGAGCCACGGGCCAGAGGCGTACCAGCAACAGTCGGTCAACATGCATGCGGCTGCTGCGGCTGCGGCACAGGCTCAAGCTCAGGCGCAGGCGGTGGCACAGTCTTCTGCTGCAGCCAGTGCTTTGCATCGACAGCAGTTTCTGCAGCAGCAACAGCAACAACAGCAACAACAACAAGCCCAGTTTTCAATGCTGCAGCAGCAACATCATTTGCATCAGCAGCGGACAATGATGTCCCGGAGTGTCGCTGGCAACACTGTTGAAACCGCGAGACTTCCAAGCCCTTACCAGCAGGTTTCGCCACTCATGAACACGTTCCAAGGATACTCACCGGTACTCGGACGGAACATGGTCGGAAGTGTACACCCTTCTATACAGCAGTACGACTACCAAAACACAATGGCCATGCAAGCCTTTCAAGTGGCGGATCGGAGCTTCTCTCAAAGCAGTCAGGCATTACATCCGACTGGTTATACGAACGATGGAATGATGGTTGGACTGCACGCACCTATTCCGATGCAGGTGCAACAGCAACAACAGCTGTATCGAATGCAATATGATGCTCGATTTTATTCGGGCGAAGAGCAATAAGCGGTTTTGTTTTCTATTTTCAGTATTCCTCAGAGGGTCGCTGGGATCATTTTTCAGGGGTCTATCATTTGCAATAAAAAAAAGGGTACGATTCTCGTGCGTGAAGAAGAAAGGGGCCCTCTTGTTTTGGTCTTGGCAATCCCAGCGACCACAACAAACACCGCACCTTCGCACATCATCCCCGTCTAAAAAATATATACGGAAGCAGTGGCTGTACCAGCGTTATATTCCTTGAACCCGTCTGCCTGACTCCAATGAAAGGCATGGTCGGGGCTGTGTTTTCAGAGTAAAAAGATCACGCAAAAAAGTAAATGGCCAGTCCCACCAAAGCGGTCCACGACATTGCCACACAGTACATTGCCGCACTGGAGGATAAGCTTGAAATCGATGCTAAGCTCAGGGCGGCGTACGTGATCTTCCGGCGTACCGAGGAAAAGTGCCACGCAGCAAAAACAGAAGTAGAGGCTTTAACCAGCGAAGCACTACTGCTTAAACAACGGCTGGAGGCACGAGAGACAGGCATTGGGCAATTAGAGCTATTAGAGCATCAAAACAAGGCCTTGACGGAGGAGCTGGTGGCCCTCCGAGCCAAAAGTGCAGCTGGCGTTGTGAACAGGGGTAAGTGCCGTCAAGGAAAACACCCCCTGTAATACCTCTGCTCATGCTGTACCCCGCTGTTAAAGCGTTGATGCTTTTCTAACACTGCAACCATCTGTCTGCGCAGGTGAACCGGCCAGGTTGGGGTCTGTTAATGGCTCAGCACAAAATATTCGTGCTGGAAGTGAAACTGGCAGCACAAAGCGAGACACCCCAGATCACGCTCTCGCTGGAAAGAGAATCTCCAAGCGCTTTAAACAGGATGACTTCACTTCTTTAGCGGCGGCATCAATCAGTCCCAGTGATGGCAAACCCACCTCAGCACCGTCCCACATGAGCGACCCAGCAGTGTCCGCCGACGTCAAAACTCATGTCATCAAATCATCCAGTAATGAGGAAGAAGTGCAGTGCCGCTACTGCCTCGTGCCCATCCCTCGCAGACATCAAAGCAGATGGATTCAGCACATTGTCAACTGCGATGCTGCTCCAGACACGGCCAAACGCATGCTCTCCTCACCTCATGCATACACCTTGATTGAGGGCCGCGGAACTCCATCGGTCATCATCGACGAACATGTCACGAAGCAGGGCTCAGGACGAACCCGGACCGTACACTGCAACTATTGCACCGTTATCATCAACTCTGAAAAGCGAAAAGATTGGGAGAGACACATGTATTCCAAGTGTACTCGTATTCCCTTGTCTGTCAAGCAGGCTTTTGAGAACGCAAAGGTGGCTCTCACAACGAAAAGCGCGACAACACCCAGCGTTGCCAATGATACAAAAACACCTGAAGTGACGCGCTCAAGAACCGCGTCCAGCGAAGGCGCGATAAAATCCTTGGTTTTGAAGCTTCCTGCACCGCCGAAATCATCAACTCCCGTCAGCATGTCCCCTCCCAAGTTTGACGATGACTTGGCAGAACCCTTGCAATATCCCACTGAGCCACCCGAATTCTTACCAGACGGAACTCGCAATACGCTGCGCTTTCGTGCCTGGGTTGACATTATCCGATACCAGCGTCCAAACCACGTTGTTGTGAATGCAAGCCGGCTTAAACTGACCACCTTTAAGAGAAACTACAAGTTTCCAGTGGTTGGTGTTGTTTTTCATTTTTGTTCTGATTTCGTATTCTGACAAAAACTCGCAGGTTCGCCTCATGCCAGAAACGGGCTTCAGCAAATTTTCGAGTGGCTGCTTTGCGATCCCGGAAAACATGCACAGAGTCTTCCTATCCCACTTTGATGAAGAGCCCTCCGGCAAGAAACCAACTGCCGATGTCTCGCCTATAAAAATATCCAACGAGGTTGAAAGTACTGCCAGCAATGATCATAAAGCACGAAATGAAGTCAGGCCGGAATCTCCTCTCGTCCCTGACCCCATCGCGAGTGACAGCTTGGATTCATCATTAAAACTCAATGACTCGAATCTGCACAGCGACAAGAAACCCGTCTCATCAAAGAATATCAACGGAACCCGTTATGTCAAGTACGCCTCTTTTTTGTTGCTATCTTTATTTTTCTTCACCAATCCCATCGCTCACACTTTGAATCTCAGCGTCATCCGAGAAATAATGCCAGACTTTCCCACTCTCCCCGCCGACTCTCGGAAAGCAGTCAAGAGAGGTGTTCGACTATTTCTCGAAGCCGAGCTGAAGTATAAATTTTCCGACTGCGTGATTGTGAAGGGCGGAGGAACCATGTATATGATCCCAGATGAGTTGATGGACGCGTTCAAGGATTGGGCTTTTGAAGAACTCTCGAGATGCTTTCCAGGAAAGGCAGTCATGCTACCGTGACGATGGCTTTGGGATGTTTGCAGTTTCGCATAACACTGAAATAATGAACCAATAAAGAAAACGTTGTACAGGACTGACTGGGACAGCTACGACTGTTACGCTAACTGAACGAAACAGAAAGACATGCATTGGATATCAGGAGACAGTTGGCATTTCTCCTGGACCAGCCATTAAACTGGTTCTATGATTACACGGTGGACAAGAAAAATGTTTTATAAATGCATCAAAACCAACTCATTTCGCGGCCTTATGGTCTAGTAGTATGATTCCTGCTTTGGGTGCAGGAGGTCCGGGGTTGAATTCCCCGTGAGGCCCACTTCTTTTCTGCTCTTGCCACACGACACAGTGATTAATGTCTGTCTGACATTTTCAAACGAGTCTCAAATAGGTGGACCTACCGCGCAAGAATGTCTTCAATCCGAATGGAGCCAATGTTCAGTATTTGGTGACGAAACGGATGACGTTTTTTCTGTTTTTTCTTTCCGCTTGGCAGAACTCGTGCTCTGTGGCTCGCCCCCTGCTTGTGATAACAAGATGGGCTGAGTATCAGATGAGAAGAAGCCGCACCACTGCATTATCAGAGAGACACGGAAGGTCCATACATAGGATGGGAGATATACATATCCGAAATATACTGAGGTGTCAACTGGGAACAGATTGGAGGGCCATCAATAGCTGCAGCAGCTTTGGGCGTTTCTGCACAAGTTGAGCGTTGACGAGAGTGACCGAGGAGAGAATGCAGCCATTGAATGCGCACTGAGCCAATGCTGAGTCAAACAAGCACATTTTTCAGTCCCAAAATCGCCGTGTCTCCAAAGCTGGAGAGGGTATAAATAGCGACCAGAAACTCTTCACAAACTGTCCGCCCAACTCCTTGTGGGTTGCGGCGTGACACATATGAAAATTGGAACGATACAGAGAAGATTAGCATGGCTCCCTGTGCAAGGATGACACGCTTAACTTGAGTGGATGCCGCTTCGGCGGTTAAATTTTTTGAATGTCTCTCTGTCGAGTGGGAGCGAGTTGTTGGATATGCTTGATAGCGGAGAGGTCCCGCATGCCACCCTCGGGACAGTTTATCAGAAAGGAGACCCTACGCTCTGAATCTCATCGTCGGATTACTGCGAGCCAAGTGTGTGTGTGTGTTTCAGTGTGTGTTTCCATGTGTGTGTTGGCGATGCCGCATTCCAAAAAAAAAGGGAATGGATGGAATCCATCCGACTCAAGATTGACCTCTGCGCACTGATCAAGACGGACTTGTCTCGTTGCACGGCGTACTGTGGAAGGGCAGAGAGGTGAATCCAGTGTTCACTTTTTACCGGCGGTTTTCAGCGTCTGCAATCGCTCAGCGCAAGGCCTCACTCGAGTACAATACCATGCCAACTGTCTGTCTGCTCATTGCAAAGACGGGAAGAGAATGCCTTTCAGGAAACGAACTGAATCAAAGTGGGTGGTCTTGACTGGTGTTTCGCAATGATGGATACGGCACACACTCCAGTATTCTCCGGTGGTGCGCAAATAGGGGTGTGTTGTACGAAGAAGAAGCAACGACAGCGCAGGTCAAGAGAACGGGGGATAACAAGTTGTTCGTCATTTTTACCAATTGGCATAAAAATAAAAGGGCGGAATAATGGACACAGGCAGCAACAGTAGAAACGACCTAGCTGTCCAGTACATTGCTCTGCTGGAAGCTAGAATGCATGTAGCGGACAAGCTAGCCGAGGCATTCACCGATCTTCGGAGCATCACGGAACAAACGGAAGCCGCTAACGCCGAGGTCAACACGTTGGCCCAGGAATCACTACTGTTGAAATCACAACTGGAGTCACACAATTCGGCCATTGCAAAATGCCAGCTCCTGTCTGAGGCAAATGAGAAGCTTCAAATGGAAGTGGCGGATCTGAGGGGTAGAGGGGCAACAGCGGTTGTCTTCACGCATGGTGAGTCATCTCAAATTACCCCAGCTGCCATAGCTAGCAAGTCTACAGCATCTCCTCACGAGCTTGTGTTGCTACTTTGTTGTGGTTGTTAGCAGGTGGCCAACGATCAACCAATCTCGTCTCACAAAATCATCATAATGGAAGTGAAACAAGTAGCACCCATCGAGACGCCGTTGACCAATCTATCACTGACAAGCGAGGCCTCAAGCGATTGCAGCCACACGATTCTATTTCATCCGAAACAACGGCACCGAGTATCCATGCGGACGGACACTTTCTTCACACACACAGCAAGAGCACCGTTTCCAACAGTTCTTTTACCAGCGACTCCGCAGTATCAGCAGATGTCCAGTTGCACGTTCTCACATCCGAAGACGGCGAGGTGAAGTGCCGCTACTGCCTCAGCCCATTCTCGAGCAAGCATCAAAGTGACTGGATCCAGCATATTGCCAGCTGCGATTCGACACCGGAGACTGTCCGAATCTCTCTCTCCTCAGCAGATGCGTATTCATTCCTTGAGGGAGGCGCTGACATGGAGGGTACTGAGAAGTTGTCCGCTTCTATCGACGATCATGTCACCAAAAAAGGAATTGGACGCAATCGAATCGTTTCTTGCAACTACTGCTCCGCACCCATCAAATCTGACTCCAAAAGAGAATGGGAGAAGCACATGTTTGCAAGGTGTCCCAGTGTTCCCCCAGCTGTCCGGGAAATCTACCTTCCCTTCTCAGAACCCACTCAGATGAACTGGACCCCGCTATCACACAACTACGACGCATACCCCTTCAAGCAAAGCGCGGAAAATTCTTCGCCCGCTCTGACGACTGCTGACCAATCATACGGCGATCACTCTCCTTTGTATTTTCCAACGGAACCTATCCCATACCTTCCTGACGGAACGCCAAACACGCTTCGTTTTCGGGCGTGGATGGACATTATTCGATACCAGCGACCGCGGCACAAGATTGTGAATGCAAGTGGTTTGAAGATGACGAGCTTCAAGAAAATGAATCAGTTTCCCGAGGTGAAGACTATTTTATACCGACGTTTGACTGCTTCAACCTTGTCATTTTATATTCATGCTACCTCTATTGCTATTCCACCTTCACTTTCCAATCAGGTTCGGCTGATTGCTGAGACCAGCTCCAGCAAAAGTACGCTCGGATGCTACGCGGTCCCAGAATATCTGCAGCAAGCGTTTCTTGATCACTTTGACGGTGATAACAAAACGGGGCGTCCCTCAAAAGGAGATGGGCGAAGAGGTCCCCGCGGCCATTTGCAAGAACTCACCCCTTCAACTGTCTTTGCCAAAAGCGACTCTTTCGATGGTCATAACTCGGGATTAAGACGCAATTCCTCGGTCGAAGGATCGATATTTAAGGCTGCCGCGTACCGAGGAAGCGGGTCTGGGAAAAAATACATCAGGTACGCCACTGATCGTTGTATTGGGCAACTGCTAATACCACCAATTCTGCCACTGGCAATACCAAATCTCCCAAATGCACAGCGTTATCCGCGAAATCATGCCCTCATTTCCAATGCTTCCAGACGATTCTCGGAAAGCAGTCAAACGAGGCGTGCGCCTGTTCTTGGAAGCTGAGCTGCAGCAGAAATTCGCCGATTATGTGATTGTAAAAGGAGGCGGCACCATGTACATGATTCCCGACGATTTGATGGACGCATTTAAAGAGTGGGCGTATGAAGAGCTTACGCGTTGTTTTCCGGACGAGTTGATTGTGAAATTATAGCATGAAATACATGAACAAAAACAGTAAAAACCACATTTTTGTTGATGAGAGTTGGTAATGATTTTTGCAAGCTGACAAGTTCCCAGCAATCCCTCAGCTTGTCAGATGTCAAAATCTGTCCTCAAGAAGGCTGCCTCTATCATTTTGTTTTGAAATCAATGCTCGTAGAATATTGCTGAGGTAAGGGGGGACGTCACAACATGTCGAAATGAGTTGGCTTAAGACGAAAGAAGTTACGTTAAGACAGCTATGCTACCTGATTCCGTTCTGAGTATCATGATGCAGAGGGGGGTACTGTGTAGCCCATGTTTGATCAATGTCAGGCCCACCTGGGAACCTAAGAGTCTAAGTAGAATAAAGGTAGTAATACGACCTGGTTAGGCTCAAGTTTAAAGTTTATATTAAGCGCTACAAAGGAATGCTTCGTGGCCTTATGGTCTAGTAGTATGATTCCTGCTTTGGGTGCAGGAGGTCCGGGGTTCAATTCCCCGTGAGGCCCGCTTTTTGCCCTAAATCATTGTTCTTATTCGATTGTCCCTGCCACTGGGGACATATCGCACTTGCTGGCGTTGACGGAAATGTTTTTGTTCAAAAAGCGGGTGAAGTGATCGGCCGTCCACATGAAGTAAACGTGTAATCATGGATGTGGAGTTAGCAATAATATCCACTGGTGGTCGAAACAGAGAATATTAAATTGCCAATGCTGGTTTTTTATATTATTTGATTTTTCCCTTTCATCATTTCCGCTTGTGCTGCCTCTTGTTTTCCCAATACATTTTAACTCTGTCACTTTCCTTCTTTTGCTGGCGAATGACTTTCCTGCGCATATTTTCATCAATACCCACTGCCTCCCAACCCCACCAATTATCTGAGCCGGACCATTTGGACTGCAGCATTTGCTTCACTTCGTCCATGGCGTTTTGTGGAGCAGGCGGTGGGCATAGCTCCTTCAACCGCTTGGCTGGGGCCAAGTCACCGTCCTGCGCGAGATCTCGCACGCGGTCGACAAGTTTTGGGATATGTGTGAATGAGATTGGAGGGAGGTAGGTTGGGTCTTGTCGGAATATGGTGGAGGCTTCTAAAACTTCTAATGCAGATTCAACTTGATTTGTCCTGAACGTGGAGGTGCAGCGAAACTTCAGTATTTCTATGACCCGGAGACGACATATTTCGCAATAACTAACCTTGCATGCCCTTTGATCATTGAAACAAAACCATCCCTGAGCGCGTTTTTCCCGCGCCCTTCCCGGACGCGCTTGGCTTCTTTTTCGCCTGCAGTTAAATTTCCGTGCACAGCACTTTCAAGCATTTTTGTTTCCTGAAGTTGATCCCACGCCAGATATTCCGCCCATATTTCTGGGCCTCGTTCAATCATCAGTTTTTTATCTTTTGTGACGAGTTCGAGTGCGAGTTTGTAGGTATTTGCGGTTTTGGGTACTGGGTTTGATAGACTCGTGTCTACGTTGGTGAATTTTGTTGTCGGTGTTGTTGTTGCACCTTCTCGAGATGTGCTTTCATTTTTGCTCTCGTTTGCAACGAATGCATCCGAAACATACATTTGATCATAGATTTTCATGGCCGTGGCAGCAGTGACAATGTTTCCCGGTACAGCGCAAAAGACTCCCAAATACGCGTCCACAAGCTTACTTGACACCAGCTCGGGTCGCGATTCAACTAAATTTGCCCAAATTCGCGATGCATCCGCAATAATGGCGTAAGGAGTTTTATCCGTGTTTCCGAGATGCAAATGTGACAAGGCGTGGTTCGCGGGAATGGGTTCAACAAAAATGGGAGATTCGCGCAGGGCCTGAGCTTCTTCTCTGATTGCAATTTCGGCTGCGGTTTCGATCACATCTAAACTCTCCGGATCTGCTTCAGTTGTTTCCGCTGCTTCAGTTATTTCGTTTGTAGGTTCGAGTTGTGGGGCGGGCAGGGATTCTTTGCGGATGCGCCGTTGCAATCGAACGCAGAAACTTAGGGCCTCCAGCACACCTCGATGAATTGTTTCATCCAACTGAATTGATGAATCGCCGGTGGAAGCTTTGTAAATCATCCAATTCCTGTGTACACATTGAAAGGGTTTATAAGTTTTCGACGCAATCTTGCCCAAAACGTCCAACTCACCAGATAGACCGTAATCTCGCAATATTGCCATTCTCGCCAGAAGATCGAATTAGTACTTTACACGCAACATTATTCACTTCCCATCCTGCATCCACCATTTGGTCAACAATCGCCCACATTTCTTCGTGATAATCTGGCCGACTTCCCAATGCTTTCAAAAGTGCCGTGTAAGTGACTTCGGTCGCAACAAGGCCTGCGTCGTGCATTTCTTGAAATAAATCTAACGCTCGTTCTGCTTGCATATCCAGGGAACATGCATGAATCATTAAGCTGTAGCACGTTGAATCCGGGCTGCAGATTTCTCCTCGCATAAAGTCGAATGTTCGCCATGCGCGTTTAATATCGTTATTTTCCAAGCATCCTTTGATGAGCGATGTAAATATTTGAACGTTTGGATTGAAGCCTGGATGAAATCTGACCCGTCAGCTTGTTTGGAAACGATTTCTGCTTGTTTTCCTTTACCTTTCGTCTTCATTCCTTCATACACTGCGAATGCGCCCTTCAGATTTTTCGCATTGATACACGCTTTTATGAGAATGCTGTAAGAAGCAATGTCCGGTTGAAGGTTGGTATCTGGTCGATTTGTTTCTTGTTGACTGTTGAGTTTCGATTCCTCTGTTTCTAAACACCAAAAACGTCAGCAGATTCAAGCGAAATAAAAAGACGAGGTACCGTGGTTGAAGTATTTCGCGAATAGGCCCGCCGTGGCTTTATAGTCCCCTTTCGCAGCATACGCATCCATCAGAGCATTCACAACTATGCAATCAGGCTCCAACCCTTCTTCCGCAATCATATCAAACGCAGCTTGCGCCTCTTCGGTCCTCCCTAGTAATGCATTCATGCGAATAACTCGAGTGACGTCTTCAATGCGCACTTTGTCTTCTGCGAGATTGGAAACTGGTCTCGGCAATCTCATTGCAGCGCTTCCATTCGTGACAGGCGCAAATTGAGCAATATAATCTCCGACCACCTTCAATGCTACCCCGGACCCAGCACTTCCCGACGCAATACGTTTCTGCATGCGCAAGCCGGGGTTCCCAGAGTCGCTCAGCAGTCGATGCAGGTCGTTCACCTGGCTTGACGAGAGCCCAGATTGCGATTGAGATTCCTTCCCGCTCATGAGTTCGTCCACTACTGCTGTATTGTTACGATTCCGTTTTGTCTCTGTGGGCGACTTTCGAGACTCCTTCAGCTGGCCGCGGAACTCTTTAAAGCTCGGGATTTTGAGATCCCGCACAAGTGATGGGTCCACACGATAGCTACGGGCCTGCTGCATGGGGGCTGTCTGCCGCACCAGATGTACAATGCGGAGCAGATGCATGAGTCGATAAATATTGCTTCGGTCTTTCAAAAAAGAAAGAAAGGCGCACTCGAGACTTTATTTCAGCTTGTCTCCCACTTTCTCACTCGCAACAACGCATGCATCATTGCGACAGGAAGGTCTTCACGTCAAACTCCTTCTGGTTCTCTCCCTTGACAATCATGCCCTTCTCTGTTGCAATTGCGCTGATCAACTCAGCGGGAGTCACCTGAAGGAAAGATATTGAGTCGCGCTTCGAAGTTAAATAGATCCTTTCAGTTGGCACTCACATCAAACGATGGGTTCCACACATCAATTCCTTTTGCAGCAATGTGCACAGTCGTTGTTGTCACTTCCTCGCCGTCATGCTCCTTCAAGTTGCCTTCGTCTTCGACCACTTGTCCACGGATCTGAACAACCTCAATCCCTGGGCGTTGCTCCTTTTTTGGGTGAAGCAATACAAGTCAATATTACGGAGTCTTGGATAAATGTTGTGGTGCATTACAATTGGAATTTCAGCTCCAGATTTCAGGTTCAAGTCAATGGAAGTTGATGGCGCCGCCACAATGAATGGGACGCCGTGGTACTTAGCAGCGATTGCCAGCTGGTATGTGCCGATCTTGTTGGCGGTGTCTCCGTTCGCAGTCACGCTGGGCAATGATTGTTTCATGCGTCAGACGACACCGATGCGATAACGACGACAAACTCACCGGTCGGCACCAACAACAATAGCAGCAATATCTTTTTGCGCGAGCAAAGCGCTGACCATTGAGTCTGTTACGAGGGTTCCTGGGATCCCTTCAAACACCAATTCGTACGCTGTCAAGCGCCCTCCTTGGTTGTAAGGTCTGGTTTCCGTGCTGGTTGGAAAGTAAAACCTTCAGCAACCTCCATGACTTAGCCGCAGAGACATCAAGTTTACCAGAAGCAACGGTCCAAGACTCCTTTCGAAAACAAATCCCTCACAATCCCCAACGCGGTTCCATGCCCAGCCGTGGCCAAACTTCCCGTGTTGCAGTGGGTCAACACGCGCAATTTCTCGCCGCTCGATGATTTGCGGGATTTGATGATGTAATCTGCGCCAAAAGATCCAATTTGCTTGTTGTCCCACACGTCTCTCGCAAGCATGGCTTCGGCCTCGTGAAGGTACGCGTTGGCAACGGAGTCGGCGTTTGCGCCTGGAGCCGAGGATGCCTTTGCGACGAGCGCGTCGAGACGGCCGGCGGCTTCGAACAAGTTGACAGCTGTTGGCCGGCTTGTGCGCAATAAATTTTTAAAGGTTCTCCCCCAAAACCCGTTCACAACAACAAGAAGTACTCACGATTCGCGAAGATGGGCAAGTGACTGATGAATAAACTGGGCAACTGCCTCGGCCGATTTGAACGAAGCTGCCGTGTGCTTTGCATTCAACTCCACGCACAGAGCCAGTGCGGCAACGATGGCAATGGCGGGTGCTGCGATCATTATTTTAAGTGACATGGGTAAGATTCTGGGAGTCGCATTCGAATCGCAGACTGTTGTCTGTTTGGTTTGATTCACTCGATAACGAACCTCCGCGCACTTTCATTGTGCGAATGACATCGAAGCCGTCCTGGACATTGTTGACGCTCTCGTAGACAGTCTCGAAGGGGAGAAGAAGCTGGTTGATGATACGCAGCGATCCTGTTGGTTGTTGGAGGTTGGTCAGACAGCGTGATCGGATCCGTCAACGGATACATGTTCCAGCATGCATGCTTTGCAACAAAAGAGACACAAACCACGGGTGTAGTCGATGGCCTTGAGCGTCTTTTGCTGGCTGCTCATGGTTTTAAACGAGTTTTATTCGCAATAATATTCAACAAATAATCATGGGCAAAGAGAAGGAGAAGAAACACAAGAAGCCCAAGAAGGAAAAGAAAAAGAAGCACAGCAACGACAGCGACAGCGACGACAAAAGCGAATCACTGCGTGCGAAAGAGACTACGAATGCGGCTGTCGAGGATGAATGGGAGGAAGCACCGGCACCTGCCATACAACCCCCTCCACCACAACCAGTACCCACACCTGCACCATCTCATGCCTGGATGTCCGTTCCGGAGTCGGCAGATCCCTTTGCCGATATCGGACTGACCATCAAGCGCACAGTTTCAGCAAAAGCAGCAGCGAAAGAAGAGGACCAAAAGCGAAGAGACGTAAGTTGTCGTCTCAGAAGGGAAACCATTCTAATACCATCCGTTCTCTTTTCCTTGTTTTCGAAAACTCTCAAAAAACGCCAAAAAAGGACATCCGCAAAGAACGCGAACTCAACAAATCCTTTTTCGATCCTAATTTTTCCGCGCCAACCTCATCCGCAGCTGCATTCGCTGAATCTCGACCTCCCAAGAAGGAAACACAAGTCGTGTTCGGTGACTCGAAATCCAACTGGCGCATGATGCGCTTAAAGCGCTTGCAGGAACAAGCTTCCGATGAGTCACGCGATATAAACGAACTCGCTATGGAACGATGGGGGTCTTTGGAGCAGTTGAATCAGTTGCTGGAAGAGAGAGAGTTTATTGACAAGCGGAGCGGCAAACGCGTCGAGAAATTCGGGCGGGGGACAGATGCCCCAGGCGGTTCATCGCGCGTTGAGAAATATGGGTCGGGTTTCCGTAAACCGGTTGTCGCGGATGATTCTGTCGATGAGTTCGGCAGGGAGAGACGCGACGATAAGAAGAAAGATGAGCGAAGCAGCGCTGGCCACAAGCATCATTCAGGGTCCAACTTAAGTGCTGCGTCAAGCACATCTCGAATTATTCCTCAAGCGGCAACGGGGGGTGTGATGTCCAGCCAGCGAGCGGCATTTGATCCAAACGAACCGGTTCTCACAATGGACGAACTCAACAAACTTAATGCTCGCATTTTGAAAAACAGTTTAATGGGCAAAGAAGACAAGGAGTTGGTAGAAAAGTTTGAAACGGAAAGGGCAAAATACGAGGCGCATTCAGCAAACAACTCTGAGTCGAAGCAGGTTTGTTTTATACTTTCCATCATTTCAAGACTGTTTTCTCATTCTCTTCAAAGGATGAAACTGTGATTGTCCCTACAATCGACAGCCGAGGCCAGCTTCAAGACATCGGCTCAGATGGCGCCGCCGTTCGCTTGCCTCCTGGGAATTCGAAACGAAAGCGCGAGGACCTATCAGTATGTCGCACGAGTTTAATTGCCCCTTCCGATTCTCATGATACTTTTGATATGGCGGCAGGCTACACACGATTCTGACGGTCAACGCGTAAAGTATGCAGGTGAAACTGAAAAGGAAGCATCCATCAACGATCTGCTTCTGCAAGAAAAAATCAAGTCTGGTGCAAATTACGACCTTGAAATTGCGAACCGTATCACACAAGATGTAACATATCGAGAAGACTTGGACTATATGGACGAAAAAGCAGATGATCTTGCCAAAAAGACTCAGGTCTCCGATTATTCAAAACGGCAAAACGCGATTCATGGTAACTGCGGAAAAGAAGAAACAAATGTTTCAAAAAATATTAACACGCCCTCCTTTCTGAAAACAGATTACAAGAAAGCCAATGCTTCCCTTGAAAAATGTCTTCACTGCCCTCAAGAATTAACCGGCGTCCCTAAATCCGCTGTCATTGCCTCTGGCGCGCGCACTTACATCTGCCTCCCCACAAGCATTGAAATGGTCCCATTCCACTGCCAAATTGTTCCTCTCGCACACACACTCACAACACTCGAACTCGACGACGATGATTGGACAGAAATCCGCAATTTCATGAAATGTCTGATTCAGATGAATTGGGAACGCGATCATGGATGCATTTTCACGGAGCAAGTTGTCAATTTCAACTGGCACAAGCATACTGTCATTGAATGTGTGCCTGTGCCGCTGGGAAAGTTTGAGGACGCGCCTGCTTACTTCAAGGAAGCCATGATGGCTTCTGAGGAAGAATGGTCGCAGCATAAAAAAATGATTGATACCAGCAAGAATGGGTTTCGACGCAGCATGGTCAAGAATCTGCCGTACTTTCATGTCTGGTTTGAACCAAACAAGGGATGTGGGCATGTGATTGAAGATAGCCACGAGTGGCCAGACTGGTTTGGCAGGGTGAGTTAACCTGTAGCTTGTTTCAGTTGTGTTGGTTGTGCAGCTAGCTGATGTCATTTCTTATGTGCGCACAGGAAGTTTTGGCGAGCATGATGGAGTTGAGTCCCGATCGTTGGCGAAAGCCAAGGCGCGCGCAATTGGACGACGTGGAGCGGCGAAGGGTTGAATTTAGACGCTCTTTTGATAAATTTGATTGGACGAAAGCGCTGGGTTGATAAGTGGGTGTGTATAAATACAACTTCTTCTGAATATTTAAAGGTCGATGATCAAACGAATCGATTTGCATTGCTTGGAGAAGCAAAAAAAGGTAGACTTTGCGTTTATTACTGTGACGAAGAGGACAACAGGCTTCGAGTACTTTCAAGCAGAGTTTTTAGCTCTCCCTCCTTCGCAGGGCCATGCGCGCTCCAACGCACGCATCCACTTGCGTCCACCAAATGCACCCACCCAAGCAACCGGTTCCCCATCCCAATTCTGTTTCTCTCTGAGGAAATATCACCCGTGTGAATCAAATAGTTTCCATGCATTTCAACAGGAACTTTTCGCCGAATCCAGGGCGTGAATAACGTCAGAGCCCATTTCTTTGCCCAGTCTTCTTCAACGTTGAGTTGGACAATTCCAACGGCCGGGTTATTTGAGAATTCTGTTTGGAAGGGTTGCAGATATGATTTGATGTGCGGTTCGCCCATGGCTGTAAATGCGAACGTGACTAACGATGCTCTTTTGCCTTTGATGAGAGTGTGGATATCTGTTTCAACCCCGCTCAGGGATTTTCCAGGGATATTTGGAACCAGCGGTGAGGTCTGGTGGCCCAATGTCAGGATATCAACGAAGCAACTGCATGAACTCGACTACTCACCTGGCTCGGAGTCATTGCCTCCTTGGCAGTCCACAGCTTGTCTCCCTTCCGAGCAATCTCTTTCAAATCGTCAAACTGTCCCTTTGCACCAAACTCCTTCAGCAGCGCCTGCCTCTCAAGCTCGTTCTTTTCAGAATCAAGGACTCCCGACAAGCCCGAACGCATGCGCATGGCAACGGGTCCCAACTTTGTCTTGAGTCCGGCGGCCTTACGTTCAAATTCGACACGTTCGAGTTCTTTGATGCGTGCGTCTAGCTTTGCCTCGTACTTGAAGACGGGGTGCGCTGTCGGGGCTGTGGGATTCTTTCTGCAACACAGCATGCATGAGCAACTGGATACAAAACAACAACAAACAACTCTGACCGCATCTCTTCAATTGCTTCAGCTTCTCTCACCAGCTTTGTCTGGAACCGTTGAAGAAGGGACAGATTCCTGCTCTCAGGTGGAGGAGAGGGGGTGGGCGGCATCAGTGGCTTCGGGCCATCAGGTTTGGTGCTGAAGTGGCGTGCGCACGCGGATGAGAGCCGGGGTCGGATCATGCGCTGTCTGCTGGATTTTAAATAATTATGGCTGTGGACCATAAACGAGAAGTCGATGACCAACACACACACACAGTGAGCCTACAATGAGACTCGGCTGGCAGTGTATCCGCTGTGGGAAACTGTCTCCATAGGGTGGGTCTTTGTCTTCCATGCAGGGGACCTCCAGTCACCCACGTCGTTGGACGTTAGAGCAAGTCCAACTCGCTCCCACTCGACAGAGAGACATTCAAAAAATTTAACCGCCGAAGCGGCATCCACTCAAGTTAAGCGTGTCATCCTTGCACAGGGAGCCATGCTAATCTTCTCTGTATCGTTCCAATTTTCATATGTGTCACGCCGCAACCCACAAGGAGTTGGGCGGACAGTTTGTGAAGAGTTTCTGGTCGCTATTTATACCCTCTCCAGCTTTGGAGACACGGCGATTTTGGGACTGAAAAATGCGAAACTGTGCATTGCAAATCACCTCAGCAGCGCTTGCATCCACTCCCTCCAACGTCAAAATGCATAGAGTGAGTGAGCAATAACTGATGAACTGAAAATGCCAGACATCAAGCAACAGAAACAGCACTTAACATCCCAACAAGACAGTCAGAATTGCATGAAAAAGACACTTTTTATTCCACAAACTACTTCGCTTCCGGAATGTTAATTTTGCTCACAACCTCACGAGCAGCCAAAGGAATCTTTGTCCCTGGTCCAAAAATGCAGCTCACACCCGCTTGATACAAAAAGTCGTAATCCTGTGCTGGAATCACACCCCCAACAACCACCAACTTGTCTTCTGCGCCCACTTTCTTCAACTCAGCAACCAACTGCGGTACAAGCGTCTTGTGTCCAGCAGCCTGCGATGAAATACCAACCACATGCACATCCGCATCCACAGCCTGTCTGGCCACCTCAGCAGGGGTCTGGAACAATGGCCCAATATCCACATCGAAACCAAGATCGGCGAATCCAGATGCAATCACTTTGGCTCCACGATCGTGACCGTCTTGACCCATTTTAGCGACAAGGATACGTGGGCGACGACCAGCCTTGGATGCAAACTCGTTCACGACTCTGAGCGTTTCGAGGATTTCGTCCGTGTCTCCGTATTCGGACTTGTATGCTCCACTCACGACACGGATGGTTGGGTTGTGGCGGCCCCAGATTTTCTCGAGGGCGTCCGAGATTTCTCCAACTGTGCAGCGAGCTCTTGATGCCTGAGAGATTGGTAAACCCTATGAGCTAAGGTTGCGTATACTTCAAATGGAAAAACATACATCGATGGCAAGAGCTAAGAGGTTTCCGTCACTGTGTTCCGCGCAATGTGTCAGGGCATCCAAACATTTCTGCGCCACCTTTTCATCACGAGCAGCTTTCAGCGCCTGAATTTTGGCAACCTATGGAGACGAGTAGAAAAAAATATCTGCGCTTGCGAAACAACCATTATCAACATCAAAGACAGACCTGCTGTTCCCTCACACTCGTGTTGTCGATAGCGAGCACGTCAATCTTTTCTTCTTCCTTCAGTCTGTACTTGTTCACTCCCACAATAACCTCTGCCAGCCGATTCAGCACATGAGGGGAAAATCACAAACAATGAGTTGAATGCCCCACCTTTTCCTGAATCAATACGAGCCTGTCTTTTCGCAGCACTTTCTTCAATCTTCAGTTTCGGCATTCCAGAGTCCACAGCTTTAGCCATACCACCCATCGCCTCAACTTCATCAATAATCTTGAGCGCCGAATCATACAATTCATTCGTGAGTGCTTCCATCATGTAACTTCCACCCCATGGGTCTGCCACTTTCGGGATGAAGGCTTCTTCTTGCAAAATCAGTTGTGTGTTACGTGCGATACGAGCGGAAAATTCGGTGGGAAGACCAATGGCTTCGTCCAAAGCGTTTGTGTGGAGAGATTGAGTTCCACCAAGTGTTGCTGCCATGGCTTCGATTGTGGTACGAATGACGTTGTTATAAGGGTCCTAAATTTCCCGAGATGGTCAGCGGCTGTAAAACGAAACCAACCAAAAAAGAAAATTGCGCTTTCTCTCACCTGCTCCGTCAAAGACCATCCGGACGTTTGACAATGCGTTCTAAGCAGCAAACTCTTTTGCGACTTTGGAGAAAACTTTTGCTTAATCAAGACGGCCCAGAGACGACGAGCAGCACGCAGCTTTGCGATTTCCATGTAAAAGTTCATTCCGATTCCGAAAAAGAAAGATAACCGAGGCGCAAATTCGTCCACGGTCATTCCCGCCCTCATTCCAGTGCGAATATATTCGAGACCGTCAGCAATGGTGAATGCAAGCTCTGTAAATTGGTTGCGAATTAAAGGAGTTGTTGGGACGAACTCGGATGAATATTTTCAATTGGACCTAAGGCGTTGTCGGCTCCGGCTTCTTGAATGTGATAACCAGAAATCGAGATGGAGTTGTATTTCGGCATGTTCTGAGATTATGAAGAAATAAGCGATCCCATTTCTTTGATGCACAAACAATTATATTCACCTTCGCGGTGTATTCGAAAATATCACCAATCAACTTCATGGATGGAGCAGGCGGGTAGATGAATGTATTTCGGACCATAAACTCTTTGAGAATATCGTTTTGAACGGTTCCAGCAAGTTCGGATTGTTTGGCTCCCTACGGGGGGAAATCGAGGTTGAGCACTATGCTGTCACTCTGACAAAAAAATGAACTTCGCCAAACCTGCTCCTCTGCAGCCACGACGTACATTGCCAAGATTGGCAACACTGCGCCGTTCATTGTCATGGAGACTGACATTTTGTTGAGCGGGATACCGTCAAACAGCATCTGCAGAGACGCGTGAATGTCAGTAATGAGTATACTCCCAGCACTGCTTCTGATCACCTTCATGTCTTCTACTGTGTCAATCGCCACTCCAGCCATACCAACATCACCAGCCACACGGGGATGATCAGAATCATAACTGCATCGAAAAAAATTGCAATGAGTCCACTGTAATGCATGTAGATCAAATCCAAAAGCAATTCGCACATACCCTCTGTGTGTGGCCAGATCGAATGCGACACTGAGACCCTGCTGACCAGCTGCCAAGTTCTTCCTGTAAAACTTGTTTGACTCTTCGACAGTGGAAAATCCGGCATACTGGAGATTGCAGTGAAAAGGGTGGAAAGAATGTCAATGAATGACGTGATACTTTCGCTCAAGCTACACCGCGAGCCCAATCTGTTGCGAGGGTTGATGCGCCACCTTAATGCAAAAAAACGCTTACTTGTCGAATCGTCCACTGGATGCAAGCACATATGAGTATAAGTACGCTGCAATCGCGCAAAACCAATAGAAGAAGTACGAACCGGTCTGTTCGTGTACATGGAAGCGTACGGTCCACGGGTGAAAGGAAACTTTCCCGGGATCTCGCCAACATCGCCGGCAACAGCACCCGGCAAGTCAGCTTTCGTGTAGAGCGGCTTGACTGGGAATCCCTGTACAGGAGAAGCAGGGATTGTGGTTGAGTGAGTGTTGCTTGGAAGCGAGTGTCGAAGTCCCCATGAATTGTGTGTGTCACCTCGGCCGTGTTCCAAGCCAAGGTTGCCTCAGCGTCTTTCCCCTTCAGTTCCTTTGTAACAAGCCCCGCCCATTCTGGGTCCAGGGGGACTTTCCATTTGCTCGCGGTTGTTGTGGCTGATGAATTCGACCGTGAGAGAATACGACGCGGCGCCTGAGGAGAGATAGTTCAGCGCATGTGTTGACGAGTACTTCAGTGGTTACAATTGCTGTGCGGGCAGCTCGGAGCATGATCAGCCTTTTTTGGTTTATTTACTTGTTCGAATAAAGACTTCTTGTTGACAAAAAAAACGCTTTATTTCGATTCCAAACTGGAGAAGGAAGCTGTACAAATAAATCAGACAGTGATGAAAAGACACACGCGTTTTTTTCATTTTTGATGCTACTTGGCGTTGTTCTTGGTGCCGACAGCGTGGCTGTTCTGCACTGCCTGTGATGTTTGGGGTGGTTAAGGGACCGGGTACAAGGATTAATTTCACTTCAAACCTCGTGCGCAAAGAGCGACTGAGTCCATCCCGCAAGCGCAGCTCCCAAGAAGTCGCCCACCCAGTACACCCAGTTGTTGGAAAAGTTGCCCGTTAACACTGCAGGTCCAAACACACGGGCAGGATTAAAGGCACCACCCGAGACAGATCCTCCGATCAGACACAAGAAACCTGGTGGAGAAAGCAAGGATATTATTCAACGGCGATTCTCTACTCTCACTGCTTTATGCTCACCTAGAGTGAAGCCAATGGCAATAGGAGCGAAACCAGCTTTTGTGTTTCCAGACGTTGTCTGGATGCATTGGCGTGAAAAGTATGAGCAAACTGCGGTTTAGGAAAGTAAATACAAACATAAATAGTCAGGTTCTTTCCAGCCTCAGAGTCCTTGCTTGCGCCAGCCACTTTGACCTTATTAGAGGTGTCCACTTCAAGAATAATCTTAATTAGACTCCCGAAAGAAGGGTGCCGAAGCATCACGTACCGGTATCGAACGCGGTCGCGAAGATGACATAGACGAGAACAAACGTCAGGATGACCTCCATGAAGAATCCATGCACGAGTGGAACACCGGGGTTCAAGTTGACCAACACACTGGACGGGATGTCGCGGTAGGATCCTTGCATTGGGTGCGGGAAGACAATCATCAGGAAGGAGCTCGCCAAAATGGCAGCGAGGAGCTGGATTCCGATGAACATGAGTCCTGGGGAGCTTAATTAGCGTGGCTATCTTTCAAACACACAGATGCACTCACCCTTCTTTAAACTGACTTTCCCAGTCACAATAGTAGCAAACGTGACTGCTGGGTTGAAGTGGGCCCCGGAAACATCAGCAAATGAGTAGATGAGGGCAACGCTACACAGGGCCGTTGAAATGGCGCTGAGAACCAAGTTTTCGGGGTTTTCTTGGCGGCCGTTGTTGACGGCGGTGGCTTCGACAATGAACAAGAACAAGAACGTGACAAGTCCCTCTCCAAATACAGCGCGCAGCAGCTGTTTACGCAGCAGTGAGTATATACGCGACAAGTGTTCAAACGACAACCACACTTACGACGCGTTTTCGCTCGTCCATCTCCCAAGTAAACTCGTCGTACTCCTTCTTGAGATCAAGGTACCAGTCGTACGGGTTCCAGGAGAAGCGACCAGGTGCATCATCGAACGAATCGGCAGGCGGCTCCGCCGTAACAACGATTGCAGTCTCCTTCACGGCATCCGATCCAGCAATAATGGGAATGTCATCGTCATTCAGCTGCTTAAAGTCGCTGTGTTGCTTGAAGCTGGATGACATGGCGTTGTTTCGTCTTTTTGGCGTGTTTGTCACTTTTGACAATTCTGAGGTTGGATTGCAAAAAACGATATCATGAGTGCTGACTTTAAATAAACACGGACTGGGCAAGACACAATGATGGGCCTGAAGCCTGCGTCGGACTACAAGTGGGGCCACGCCATCAACAACCAGTTGCTTCTGGACCAGACTCTGAAGGATGCCAGCGTCAATGCGATCGAAGCCGATATAATATACTCCGAGAAGCAACAACAGGCCGTCATGGGCCATCCACCTCAAACAGATAGCGCATTGACTCTGGACTCATTCCTGCAGCAGCTGCTCCGATCCGAGTTCCAAAGCCATCAAACGCAAACCATTGTGAAGCTTGATTTCAAAAGCCAGCCCGCATTCGATGCTTCGCTCGATTTAGTCGCTCGCTATGTTGAAAAGACGCAGTTTCCAGTTGGACTCTGGATCAATGCTGACGTTGTGCGTGGGCCAGGCGGCGGTCCGTCTGTGTTTGATGTTGGCGCTTTTGCGGAAGCGGCGCTGACTCGCATCTCGGACAAGGTTGTTTTGTCACTTGGATGGACCACTGGCGGTGATTCAGCTGGAGTTTATACCCAGGAGATGGTGCAATCAATGCATGAGGTTGTGTCGGGCCGGTGCGTTGATGGAGGAGTCTGTGTGCAGTTTGCAGTGAGGGCCACTTCCGTTGTTGATTCCATGCAGGTGCTGGTTCCACTTCTCGATGCGAGTGAGCAGTTTGGGATGACGCTGTGGTGGAGTGCGTACTGCCTTAGGCCTGAGGAGTTGCAGCGAATGCGGTCACGTCTGCATGCATGGAGGGAACGTGTGTTTTACGATGTATGTATTGAACAGTGAACAGTTGACCATTGAATAACTTGTTGTGTGCCAGAGGGGTCTTGAGAACTGCCATTTTTGAAGGGGGAATTGAAATGTCCGAAAGAAAAAGACGAGAAAACGAAAAAGCATGTCCACCACATCAGAAGAGAGCGTGGACCAGCTGTCAACTCGAGTGGCGCTCCTTCTGCACCAGGCAGTACCGTCCAGGGACACGCTGGGCGCCGCAACGTGAGTGCAGCCATCCCCTCGCATTTAAAGGTTGTTCTAAACTAAATCAAACAGAATCAAGCAATTGTCTGCAGCGGCTCTGCGCATGAGCCACAACGTGAGACGCTTTGTCCAAGAGGATACATATGTTTCTAATCTGGCCTTCACCTCAGACGGACTTCAGTGACACTGTGTCGAGCTGGATCCGAAACAAACCAAAACATCCGCATTTGGCTGCTTTCGCCGTCGCGAGTGCTGCTTGCGAATGTGCGTCTACTTCCTTCATTTTCATTTAGTTATTTAATCGTCGACGCATGTGATGAAGATGCCGCCGACGATCTGCTCGAAAGTACTCTGGACGAACTTACATCAATTGTTCTGGAAGCATCGACAGCTTTGAAATGCGCAGCTGCTGTCGCGCTTTTGCCGCCCCTGTCAATTTCCGTTTTGCGACAAGATTTGCATGTTGATGTGAAAGTGAAGGTTCGCACGCTTGAAATCATTTTGACATTCCAGAAGGCAACTCATGTCTTTAAATCGGTCGGCGCAGGCATTGGATTTCATAATTGCGCTTCTCAAAAAGAGAGAAAACTGCAAATTGATGGCTTCTGACCCAAACTAGTTTGGCGCCCTTTCGATTTAGTTTTCGATTCAAGGCTCCTTGATTCTGAGCTTGTTCTGCTTTTCTTCACAGTTCAAACTTCATTATTTACTGGATGCACTGCGGAGGTAAAGAATAATGCGTTTAACAATTTAACCTTTTTACTGATACTTGCATGTCAGATTCCGCACTTCAGTGCCGCTTACTGTACATTATAATCAAGTAAACCCCTACCAATCCATTCTTGAGGAATGCTTTCTTGTATGCTTAATTTCGAATCATCAGACTTCTCAAAGATTCGCGAGAAATTCTCATGGCGCGTTACGAATTACCAAAAGAGATTCTTGATCTTGGAAGCATCGATGTATGCATTCTTTTCGACTGCTTCAGAGACCTCTCGCCGAATGTGTTGACACATTTTGTTTATTTACAGTCGTGTCGAGACTTTCTGTTCAAATACAATTGCCGAAATCAAGCTGGGGCAGTCTGGCCTAAAAGCTTCAAATTTTCGTCAATAGCGTACAATGCGGGCGCAACTATGGAGAGAATTGGCCAGGTATGCGTCATCCTCGTTGTGGAACAGAAGGAATATATTCATGACATCACGTTCAGGTGGAGGCATTGAAAACGGCCACCTTCTGGATTGATTTCAATGAAAACTCTGTAGGCTTGCTTTTCGCTGATGAAGTGAGTGAATTTATTGGTTTATTTGGTCAGTTTGCGCTTGGCTGACTTTTTGTTGCAGGGAGCCCAAGATATTGTTTTAGAGTACAGAAAAATCAAATCTTTCTCTGTCAACTATACAGGTATTAACGAATTTTTCTATCGCGGGCTTCCTTTTTGCCACTTCAAGTCACTGACTGTTCACACTTTCCACCAGCTTTGACATTAGTTCTTAGCGTTCCATTCGCGGTTTCGAACAGCTTTACCGCTCGAAAAGGCGCGGTGCCACATCGCATTATATTGACTTGGGATTCAAATGTTGTTCGTTCAGCGCGTGAGTTGTTTTCCATTTTTTTATGTATTTTCTGAGGCATTTTACAACTGTACACACCACGTCAACGCGACAGCGAGTGATATTGAGGAAATCTTCTCAGTTAAAGGAGTGGTACGTTATTCATTTTTCCGTGGGGCGACAGGATTCCACTTAAAATAATATTTGCAGAAAAACGCGAAACCCCAAAGTTACGAGAACCCAGGCTTTTCCATCAGTTCATCTCAAATAAGCCCGTTGAATCGACCGACATATGCGGAGTTTTCTCATAATTCTAAAGTTAATTCACAAGGTGCCCTTGGTAGGGTTTTTTCCTTGAACATTCCTTTCATGCTCGCTTATACATTTTCCGTTCTGCGAAATTAGAGAATTCCCTTTCTCCAAGTCCCCTGAAGGCGGTCACTAGGGAGTCCGCACGCCAACGGTTTTCTGAGCCAGAAACTCAAGATTCGGACACATTCCCACCATCTCCATTAGCTGAACTCGTCAAACTACCAGCCTCACAGCTTATAGATCCACCATCTAAAAGCCATCAGCTAACTCCACCCGAATCGAAACGTCATCAAACTAACGTGGCGCTACCTGCAAGTCCTTCCAAAGTTGTGCTGAAGGTTGAGAATACCAAAAAATCTGTGGGTGCTCTTGCTGCTTCCAAAGTGGAAAAACGGCCAATTGCTTCAAAGTTGAATGCTACCAAGGCGGATGCGAAAAAGGAAAATTCAAAGCCAACGGCTAAAGTGACGTCCTCCAAACTTGCCGGCGAAACTGCCGAGCAGCAACTTTTCGTGAACGCTGCTGCAGCGTCGAAACCTAAATTAAGCGCTGAAACAACAAAGGCACTATCATTCCCGAACGCTGCACAAAATCTGGAGCCCCAATCCACAGATTTACCGAAGGGGAAGGCAGCGAAATCTGCCCGCGCAAAGAAAAAACCAGCCGCTCCAAAGCCGCCAAAGAAAGCGAAAATTGCAAAAGCCAAGGATTTGGAGGAGACTCAAGCGGAAAGTGTGCCTGAACCTGAACCTGAACCTGAAGCCCGAGTCACTCGATCGAGGTCGATGCGTAGTTCCACAGCGGCCTCTGCGACCGGTCCTCCTGATTCGCCATTAACCGAATGCGACCGAAGAGCAAACAATTCTGTGTCAAGTGTCGTTAAAAAACCTGAAAGTCCATCCAAGCGTGGGAAGACGACTACATCAAAAGGCAACCATACGGCTGCAACTTCCAAGTCGAAGCGAACATCCGTATGCTATGGAGACCTCTCCAGTGATGATGATTTCGGCAACGCTGATACTGTGGCCCTCGACAAAGCACCATCAAGCAAAGCAACTGTTTCACCGCGTAATACCAGCCTGCCTACACCCAAAGCGCATCATCTGACTTCCCACGAAAGCGTCGACGTCTCTGCAAAAGTATTAAAGCGATCCGAAGCAGTGAATGAAGGAACCACGCCGTCCAGAATGCAACCACGGCCGTCGATACCGTCTCAAGCCAAGAACCCTCTACCACCCGCAGACAATTTTGACTCCATCTGGGCTATTCCTGATGAGCCTACGTCCAAAAAATCGCACGAAATTGAAACATCATCTCTCAAGTCTTCCTCGAAGAAAACAACTTGGGAGCCCGAGACCCCATCGCTGACAGAAAAAAATCCGATTCGTTCGACACAAAAAGAATATTCGAGCCGTCCCTCAAAGGTGCGAGATTCGCCTGCATTTTCTTCCGCTTCACATCCTCGACGCGAAACGAAAGACATTGCGTCCCTGTCAGCTGTCAAGAAAGTGCACGCATCAGCCACTAAAAGCAACAGAGATTCATCTGCAAAAAAGAGACTTCCGTGGTTGAAAGTAAGAGTTAATCCTTTTGGATGGCAACTTGCACGACTAAAAACATTATATTCCGACAGGATCTCGACACTGAAATTAAGGGCACAACTAAAGATCAGCATGACGTTTCAAAGCGGGTATCCCCGCGAAAAACCAGGGCTGAAATTTCACCAAAACTGGTAGATCCGGATCAAGTCGAGAATTTGAATGGTCCCGAAAATGACTATGACGGCCCACCATTTGAAATGGCTCCATTGCCACTCTCTCCCGCAGCAGTAAAAGATCAAAGCGGTTCAAACAGCGGAGAATCTGAAAAGTTGGGCAAAAGTCGCCTTCATTTTAACCATCAAGCAGTCGAAAAGGTCAACCGGCCGAAGGGTCACCAACCAATTTCCACAGTACGCAACACTCCCACCTTGGCAAAGCAAAACCATCTTGTTTCTCATGATCAAACCGAATTCGAAATGGACAATAACCATTCAACTCCCCGAGTTCTCCACACGCCAACTTTGTCGAAACACTACATTATCGCACCAGACTCATCCAGACAGGAATCTCACTCGAAAAAGGATGTTTCTGCACTTACAGATTCAACTCGTTTGACTGTCGAAAGCGCCAAAAAACGAATTTTCTCCCTTGACCTTCAAGCCACCAGCGAAAAACGTCACGTGCAACCAAAGATTTCATCCGTCCAGCAGTCAAGAACCGATTCTGACATCTTTACTGGTTCCGAGCTGAAGTCGAACATTTTCAGTGAAAGACTAGCCGAATCACGCTGTAAACAGCCTCACACCATGCCTAGCGATCTAGGCTCTCCAATAGCTCCGCTCTATAAATTTTCGCGATTTTCAAACATGCCATCGACGTTCAAGGAAGTCGAAGAAATGATGTCATCCAGCAAAGGAATTAAACGAACCCGAAGCATGAGTTTCTCGGTCGAAGAAGACTTGAATGATACGACGATTGTTCAAGAATACGAACACGAAGAAGATTTCGAGAGACAGACTGTGCGGAAACGATCGACAGAGAAACAGTCCAAAACATCTGGGTAATTTAAGCACAAGAAATGTTGGAGAGGAATACTGTCTCTCACTATTCCTTCTTCTTCAGAGGAATAACATATGCATCGCAGATGACGCAGGAGGAGATAATATCAGGAAGTCCCATCAAAAAAGCGCTGATGAAGCGCCGGTTGGATATGGCCAGTGATGATATCGGTTAGAGCGCTTATAAGTGCATTCAAACTGTTTCATCAAGTTCTAACTGGAGAAATATGAAAGCAGGTCAAACTCATTCGTTCGCACCGAACAAACATGCCAGGAATTTCAGCAGCCAGCATGAAACTGCTGATCCTCTGCACGATTTTATGCAACAGTACATGGCAGTTGTTGAACACGTAATAGGCCGTGTTCAATGCACCTATTTTCCATTAATTTTAACTCAACGGTTATATTCCAGAAAATCAAAACGAATTGCGAAGAAGTTGCCGACAAGCGTATTCGACAGGCAAGGCATCACATGAACTCGATTGCGACGATCGATGCAAGCAAGGCGCTCCGTGATCGATGCAAGCTTTTTGAGTCTTTTGCCAGCGAATGTTCGTGGTCCTGGCGGCCTTGCAGCATAAGTTCGATTGCCACGAAGGTGAGGATTTTTGTACTGCTTTTTCTTTTTTTTCATGATCGGGCTGTTTGTTTAAAACGTTCTTTCAGAGTGTGAGCTTGATTCAAGATTTGAGGAGCGACGGCTTGAATTAGTTCAGCGTGCTCGGTAGTTTTGCGTGTATATTAAACTATTGTTCTTGAGACTTGTTTGTGATATTGCGCTTGCAGAATGTCATCCAATGCGTGTGTATTCAGGATGAGGAACATCGCAGTTCGTTTATTACAGACTAAAACAATGTCGCTATGCAGGATCCTCAGTTCTTGTCATCGACGTTCCTGCGCACCAATTTCAGGTCTTCGCGCACCATTTCCGTCACCAGATCCTGCCACAGAGAGTGGTTAGCCCCAGGCAGGCCAAACTCGAGCAAAACTCACATCAAACGCCACTTTACGTTCCCAACCAAGCTGTTTCTTGGCTTTGGCTGGGTTTCCGAGGAGCAAGTCGACTTCGGTGGGCCGGTAATATTTAGGATCTGGTACGATGATTTCATGGAGGTCAGTGAGATTTCAGTGTCGGTGTTGCCTTGGTCTCACCGATGCGAACTACAACACTCCCAGTCTCTTCGGTGATACCCACTTCTTCCTCTGCCTTTCCTTCCCACCTGTAACCAAGTTAATACGTATGACACAATTCAGGCATATGAAGAAAGTACTCACCGAATAGTCATCCCAACAGTACGAAACGCCTTCTCAATAAACTCACGCACGGAATGCGTCTCACCCGTTGCAAGCACAAAGTCGTCTGGCTGGTCCTGCTGCAACATGAGCCACATTCCCTCGACGTAGTCGCGTGCGTGTCCCCAGTCTCGCTTGGCGTCAATGTTGCCAAGGTACAAGCATTTGGAGTGGCCCAGGTGGATGTTGGCCACGGCGCGTGAGATTTTGCGGGTCACGAACGTTTGGCCTGTGTTTGAGTCAGACTCCAAAACTACTACAAATCTGTTCCAGTGAGTCACCTCTTCGCGGGCTTTCATGGTTAAACAGAATCCCATTACACGCGTACATGCCGTACGCCTCACGGTAATTGATGATGATCCAGTACGCGTACTGTTTGGCCACGCCGTATGGGCTTCGTGGGTAGAACGGAGTCGTCTCCGATTGCGGCACTTCTTGCACTTTTCCATACAACTCACTCGTACTGGCTTGGTAGAAGCGGACTTTGTGTTCGAGCCCGCACGTGCGAATTGCGTCGAGGATTCGGAGAGTCCCGACACCGTCGACGTCGGCTGAAAAGACGCATAGCCTTAAGAATACACGTTGCTTACATCGCACATAGTCATTTATAAAATTTACCAGTGTATTCAGCCAAGTCGAAGGACACCTTGACGTGTGATTGGGCACCCAGGTTGTAAATTTCGTCAGGTTTCACATTGGAAATGATCTTGACAAGGTTCGTGGAATCGGTTAAGTCTCCGTGGTGAAGAATCATTTTTGGATCTGGTGTGTGCGTGTGGGAGAGGGAAGCGAATGAGTTGGGTTGTTGAATCGCCCAAGTGCGACTGACTTCTCACCGTCGTGCTTGTCCGCGTACAGATGTTCGATGCGGCCCGTATTGAAGGACGAAGATCGGCGAATGATTCCGTGGACAGTGTATCCTAACCCGAGCGAGAGTGCGGAGTTAATACATGAGCGATGCTGAGAAAAGAGTTCTCTACCTTTCTCCAGAAGAAACTCAGCCAAGTAAGAGCCATCCTGCCCCGTGATGCCTGCAGTGAATGCATCTATCAGGATTTATACTCACAAGGACAGTTGCATTTAGACTCACCTGTGATAAGCGCGACGCGTTCGTTGAATGGCTTTCGACCCTCGACGGCAGTGTCCATCACGAGCGTCTCGGACGACGCGGTGCGCCCATCTGTGGGCATCGATTGGGTTCGGAGAGTCTGCGTGTTCATGCTGGGATAAAAACAGAGTTTTTTTTTCTTGTGTTTTGATGATCGAATTTGTCAAAAACAAACGCCCCTCAAAAACATGTTCATTGAAAAAACACCAGAGGCAAAAAAGACCAAGAAACAGACGAAAAGACGCTAAATAAAAAACACTATTTTTCCCTTTTTTTTTTTTTTTTTTTACAGTCTGGCGCATGTTCAGGCATCTCCCATGGTCTCGTCCTGGAAAGAAATGTGGGTAAGCGGTGGTGTTGACACAACATTGAAGAATGTACTGACCTGCATGTACTTGTCCATTTCCGCATCTAATTGGGCGGCAAGTTCTTCAGGCGTCTTTTTCGGGCCTTTTCCGGCTGCATCACCTCGACCACCTCGACCACCTCGTCCGGCACCCCGGCTAGACAATGGATAATGTTTTTCAACGCTGTTAGGACCGTAGAATCGCTGACGTTATCAAGAAAAAAGTTCCTCGCACCCTCTTCCGGCACCACGGCCACCATCACGGCCCCCATCACGACCCCCGCGCGGCATACCCTGCACAGAGCGAGGCTGAGGAGCGGCGGAGGCCAAGTTTGCAATACTTGAAGCGCTGACAATCAGTTCAATACGCATGGGACGTCCATCAAACTGTCTGCCGTTGAATTCGGCAATTGCACGCTGCGAATCGGCCGAGTTTCTGAAGATGACAGTTGCGTTTCCCGTGGATTTTCCGTTTTGATCAAAGTTGAGAATGGCAGTCTTGACTTGGCCTAGAAGAGGTTATGCAATATAGAAGAGAAGGGAAGGAGATTTTTGAGCGTTTTTGTTCATATTTGTTTGCTGAAGTAGCGCAAAGCATCCACGGGGCGAAGTCGTCAGGGTGGCAATGATGGAGTGTGTGTGTTTGTATGTAGAGTAATGGTGACAGTGTGTGGGGCGGGATTTTTTTGGTGTGGGAATACATCCCTCCAAAATGGCGCGAGCCCCGAACGAACTTGCATTGGATGGAGTCGGAATGCATGGCATAACAAGAATCAACACACACCGATGGTTCCGAACAGTTCTTTCAAGTCCTGCTGGGTAACAGTGAGACTGAGGTTGCCCACATTGAGCTTTGTCTGGTCAAGACGAAGGGGTCCTGGTCCGGCAGCACGGGCAGGGCCAGCAGCGTATGGGGCCGCGCGTGCGTGCCCGCTTTGACCACTGCTGCCACGGCCGCGGCCTCTGCGGTTGTTGTTGTCTCTGCTACTGTTTTGGTTGTTGCGCTCTGGGCGGGCGGCTCTCGGGAGTCCATCGGGGCCCATCTCGCCGCCTTTGCGGTGTGCCTTGTCGTGTGTGATCTGGAGGTGGTGACAGTGAATTGTTAGTGAATTTGTTTGGGCAGTCGGTCTTTCTGTCCCACTCCCAGCAGCACCCCTTCCACCCCCTCTCTCAGGCTGGCACATAAAAAGCAAAAGCTACTCACGATATCGTCAAGGGACATGTTGATTGCTGCTGCCGCTGCCATTTTGCTGTTTCTAGTTTTTTTAAACTTTTTTTAACTTTTGTATTTATTAATATTGAACGTGTGTGATTTTCACATCCAAAGGGCAACCCACGCGATATTTTTATACTGCTCATAAATAACACTGAATAATACGCGAATAATTCGCGAATAATTCAGATGATCTCTCTCGTCAATGCTGCGATTGATGATTCGGTCAGTACAGAAACAGCGACAAATCAACCGGCGCATCCGTATCAAACTGTTCTCTACTTTGGCATTTAGGAATCGGGAGCTCCAAATGATGCGCGGGGAGAGGTTTACTGAAAAAGTACGGGTCAAGCAATGCCTGAAAACCAAAAAGCGTTAACAAGATCAAATAATCTCAATTTGAAGACAAACGCACCTCAGAGGCATGAATCCGTTCATCACTTGGATACACGAGAAATCTTTTCAGCAGCGCGATTGCACTCGGAGATGCATCAGGACATATTTTTTCGAACGGAACAGACGCGTGATGTGGGAACTGAATTTTGTTGTAATCTGGTAGACTATCCATTTCCTGCAGCGAAAAGGAATCAACCACTATTTGTTATTTCTTGTCGACTTTCCAGAGCCGAGTTTCGAGTTACCGGCCATTGCACGGATGAAGGGGTTCCGAGGATACTCAAAACACAATATAGTTGGTCAATATCGTTTTGTCCCGGGAATAGAGGCGAATGGTTCAAAAGTTCCCCAAAGATGCATCCAATGGCCCACAGATCCACACCGAAGTCGTACTTTCTTGCACCGTACAACAATTCTGGGGATCGGTACCATCTGAGCTTGACATGATCGATTATCTTAGACTCTCCTTTTCATTCCCGAGGCTCATTCAAGAGATTACCTTGTTGCGACTTGGTGCGAATATGGCCGGCCGTTTTCTGAAATATTGTGAACGCGACTGCGAAAACCGAGATTTCATCAAAAAGCAAAACATTATCCATCAAGAATAAAGTACTCTTACGCCAGGCCAAAGTCAGCCAGTTTCAAAATCCCAGTCGGAGAAATGAGTAAATTCGCTGGTTTCAAGTCGCGATGCATAATGTTGAGTTGATGACAGTACGCGACTCCTTGCAGCACCATGACCATGTACGCCTTCACTTGCGCTGCTGTGAGAGGGCGGCACGCGTTTCTGAGCACCTATTTTTACAGGGAAGTAAGCGGAACAAGCTGAGCAGATGTTCAAGCGAGATTTCGAAACCGATACCTCTGCCAGGTCACTCAGCATGAATTCAAACACGAGCACAAATCCAGCACCCGAGGGAAAGAATTCGAGAAGTTTGACCACCTCGAATAAGTTTCATTTAAAAAACAAGCTTGTCACTATTGAAGACAAGGAAGCTCACGTTGCGGTGCTCGATGGTCTGCAGTGCCTTTATTTCGCGCAAGATTGTTGTTGGGATGCCGTCCTCGATTCGTCTGAGCGGCACCTTCTTGAGGGCCACCGTCGTGCCAGTCTCGACGCACTTGGCCTTGAGAACGACTGTTTTGTTGGGTCACTGATCAGGTTCCAGTTGCAGCAGTTGTTGTTTAAGCGGGTCTCTTACTGCCGTGAGCGCCCTCGCCGATCTTGGTCATGATCTTGTAACGCTCCATTTGGAATTGAAAGTTTTGCTTGGTTGTCGAAATATTTTCCTTCTTCTTTTCGCAAGTCCAAGTCCGATGCGGTTCAGCGCAGTGGCGCATCAACTACTGAAAGAGAGGCCTCAAGTGACACTCGTTGCCGCATGCAGGCCAAGCCATGGCTCGCGGGACGAGTCTCTGCCAAGATCTTCTTCGGCTACAGGGACATTGCGGCAGTGGGTGAGTACCTCTTCAATGGCTCGTCGATAACTAATTACGACTCATGATTAGGCTCGCTTATGGCTTGGAATGGGTCTGATGATGGGGCCCTCGCCGCGACACAGCAGCGAGACGCAGGCTTTCTCGGCTGCTGCAGTGCAGGCTCAATCTGGCCTTGACTTCCTGGCAAAACGCAGCAACATGAACTTGAAGGAACGACGGAAACAAGGATTGAAGAAGTCGGATGTATCGCACCATGTTTCCCAATCCCAGCGCCTCGAGTTGCTATGGACCGAATACCGCATTCTTGTGACGGGATGGTCACTGCAGCAGAGACCGAGCGAAGACTCCAGGTTTGCTCTGTTTGCAAACAACCCTTCCCTCAGGCAGCATGTGTCCACTCTCATGGAGTGTGCGTCTCAGATGTCCCCGCCGCTTGTAGGAGTGGATCGCATCTATTCAGTGATGCGTGACCTTGAATCTGCGCAAATTCCAATTACACGGCATGAATGCGATACACTCGTTTCTGCTTGGCATCGTGCGGGATTGTTGAGTGGAGCTCGTCCGAAAGACGTGGACTCGCCCACAGCCTCCTCAGCTGCCTATTGCATGCGTATTGCTGTGGCCAGAGATGGAGACGATCTGTTCCTCTCTCTCTTAAAGTTTTACTCTTCCCGAAAGAGCCTCGTATGTCTACAAATATTGTTGCTGCAATGGTACCATTATCCTGAGCGGCGTCATCTTTTGATCAACGATACCACTCTATCGGACCTTGTCTTGATTTTGAAGCATTACCTGCCACTTGCTTTGGCATTGTATCAGTCAGAATTGGATGCTCGCGCTCTGCAGGATTATACCCGTCTGTCTCCTTCAGCCTCCAAAAAAACACCATTGAACGTTTACATCCATCTCATTTACGCATGCTCTCTGACGAAAGGCGTTGCTGTCTTTGTCGACAATTCCGAGTGCCGCAAAATCAAAAAACATTATCTTGCAAACCCGCTCAATTTCAAATGGGACATTCGATTCCCTACAACTCCCCTTCAGCATACATCTTTACAAGATCCATCATCATCAGCACCAAAAACAACATCCCCAACAGAAACTGTGAAAACCGAAACAAACATATCCTCGGGAATTGCTGCATACAAATTATTTCAAAGCGCATTGAAAGATTACCCACTCCCGTCAATACCCAATGCTCATTCGTTTGATTTCACGCTTCATACGCGGCTTTACAATAACATGGTCCGCGCCGCTTCAAAACACTGCCACACGGACTTGATTTCCATCCTTCTGTCCCAGATGACTGAATACGATATGCATTTGGACGCAAGCTCTCTCTCCGCAGTTGCTGGAATGCAGATCCGTCTCCTCTCATCTCTTCCAGACAATGCCAACGCAAACTCCGCTGATGGCTCGAATCTTGTCTCACACGACAACCCATCCTCACTTCAAATCAACGTGCGCCGCTTATTGAACGGCATATACACCAGCGCCCACGTGGATCGCGAAGTGGAAGTGAAAGTGTATGACGCGATTGTGCGCAGTCTTGTTGGTTCACGACGGTTCGCTGTAGCCATGCATGTTGTGGACGAATTTGAGGGCCGGTTTCGAGCATACGGCGGGACAGCGGCTGCAACCAGAAATCCTGCATCGTATGATGCAGCGGGGAATATTTTTACTGACAATGAGGCGCAAATTCCGCAACACCGCTTGAATCGCAGTTTGGATGACCTGCGAAAAACGCTGTTTGATTTTGTGATTATGAGGGCGGCAGAGAGTGGGAAAGTTAAAATTGTGGATTCGATGGTGAAAAAGTATCAGGCTGCAGAGTTTGATATTGATGCGGATATCATTCAAGTATTGCATATGCATGGTGTAGATGTTGAAGAAGTGGTGGGTTTTAGAGGGGATCAGCAAGGCGATAACGTGATGAGGGAGAGAAGGGCGGATCCAAATTGTTTTGTGTTGCTTCCCGAATGAAATCTTGGTTGAGACAAGAACTTGACTTTATTCCTCACAGTTTTGCACTGAAAACAAGTGTTCAGCAATCCTTGTTGTTTCTATACAACACCAATCTGTAAATGGCACGCCATTGCGACTCGCAAACCAAATCACGCTCCGTTTGAACACCATCAAATGGAATCCCTTCCAACCAAAGCGCAGAGTCATCCAAAACAAGATTCGACGCGTCAACTTCAGGTTTAGCGTACTCTGTTTGAACATCAATCAATTCATCGCCCAACACTTGAGAAACTTGATGTTGTTTGCCGTGCTGGTCTTTGGATATCTGAGAGGCGCGGAGAGTTGGGATGAATGGGTACCGGCTGATGTGCGACTTTTCCTGCTCGCGATTTTTGCATGGAGTCTCAGCGCATGTACATCGCCATTTGAACTCATCCTCTCTTAAGTCAGCGGCAGCTTGTTTATCCACTTTTGACCACCCGCAAACTCCTTCAAAGTCTTCAACACGAGGCACATCAAACAATCCAGTCCCAATAAGACAGTTCCGAATATCCAGCGCCAAATCAAGCCAATCCGATGCAATATACACATCCCCAACACCCGGCGCCAACTTTTTTGCAATGCGCGATGCAAACGACGGACTCATGACCCTCTTCTTTTCATTTTTTTTAGAAGCATTCGCACCACAGCTCCAAGGATCCGGAAACAGGAACGACACGCGTTGCAGGTTGGGCAAGTTTAAACGTTCAAAGTCTCGATTAATGTTTGCATGTACGTAATGAATGTCGCTCATTTGCTCGATTTGTTGATTGGCAGCTTCGACAATCGGTGCAAAGATTTCGACACCGCAAAAGTTCCAGCGACTCGATTTCCAAGACTGGCAGTGTGACTCACGGTGACTCTGTCGCAGCGCGCCAATATACCGGCCCTTTGCGCAACCAATGTCGAGCATGAGTGGGAGAGATGTGTCTGCGTAGAGTGTGGGCCAGTCGGGAAGCTTTTCGGTGGCTATTTCTGTGATTTTGAACGGGTTGAGCATGCGTTTCATGCGTTTTTGGATGTTGGTCTTGCGGCCTGTTGATGAGATTGGGTTTGCGGCTTCAGGTGCCGATCTTGGCACTCCAGCCGCAGATGCTGATGCTGAGGAAAGAGAAGAGGGTCTATGTAGCCCGCACATGTCGTCACCGGCAGTTCGCTTTTTGGTGCAGAAGCGGGCCTGACGACGTTGAAAGTGTTTGCATTGGTCGGGTGCTGGCTGGACGGCTTGCTTGACCAGGAGAGCCGTCTGGCGTTGGTAGAACTGCGTGGCTTCGATTTCTTCCTTGCTGGGTTTGATTCCGCTGCGAAGAGCTTGCTGTTCATGGACCCAGTGGGTGATGAGTGTTTGCAAAGACTCGACGGTCTCTTCCATTTTTTATTTCTGTTTTTCAGCTTTTACTTGAACTGTGTCCAGAATGGATGGCTGGTCACGTTGGGTATGGACGCGACGTGCATGGCTCCTGAATGATCAGACTGCGGGAAGTGGATCTCGTTCACACCGACTTGCAACAAGTACGCGTGGAGTTTGCTGTAATGCATTCCAACGTCATCAGGGCCGTGGCTGTCATCGCTTAAACAGAATCGGACTCCTTTTGACCGCATAACCTGTCATGTACTTTGAGTAAGAAGAGGGCTCACATGCAATTGTCAATAAAACAAACCTCAAGAATGCTCTTTTGAGGATATGCGCCAGGAAGTCCCTTTTTCCACGCACGCGAGTTGATTTCAACGATACCCCCATACTCTGCAATCACATCCACATTCCTCCGAATTCTGTCCCAAGTCTCTTCGCTTAAACCATGATTCGGACGGAACATGCAAATCAGGTCAAAGTGGCCAACAACGGCTGGTTCCAACCGCACCAATAGTTCATGCTGTGCGTCAAAGTAATCGCGAAACAAACACTCGGTAGCCGAGATCCCGTTCGCTCCTCCATTCTCACTCGCAAGTTCAAATGCTTTCGCTTCTGCTTGAGCGTACATGGTTTCGTCAAAGTCAATGGGGATTTGATGGACGTGGTGCACGGATCCCACAAGATAATCCAGATTCAGTTCGCGCACGAGTGCAGCTGCGTGGTCCAGGGAGTCTTTGTGTATCAGCTCCGTTTCCATGCCTACGAGCAATTCGATGCGACCTTTAAATTCGGCCCGGAGTTGGCGGGCCTGGGTTGATGAAGTTGGTTAGGTTCATGCATGTTGACAGCAAGGAAGCCTGGATGAACCAAAGGTATCTTTTTTTCACCTCAACAAGAAAGGCCCTGAACTGAGAGTCTGTGTCGCTTGGCTGCATTGCCAGGTGGGTCTCTTCTGGATACAGATCCTGTGTCCGTGTGCGAGGCATGTGCTCCGACAGTCCGTAGGTTGAGAAGTGTTTGCTGACGGCAGCTTCAACAACCTGGCGCAGAGTGCCCTTGGCATGCTTGCAGTACTGGCCAGAGTGGGAGTGTAACGAGATGGGCATATTTGAGGTAAATATTTGCTTTATTTAAAATAAAAAGAAAACGATTTGGAATCAGAAATGACAAGCTTTCCATTTGTTTGTTTGCTGACTGGCTTTTCAAATTTTTAGTAAAAAGGTGCCCTTTGGTTTGGACGAATCCTCTTTTCATCTATTGCTGCGTGTCGAAAGATGGGGGGCAATTGTTTGGTAATGCCCATCATCACGCGTTGCAAAAGGGTCGAGAGTGTGCCTGCCAATTTTGTCCGGTGCAGATTTGTTGATGAAACATGAACATATTTGCTGGATTCTTGGAAGCAGAGGCTGTTGATCAAGAGTGCTATCAGAATCAAAACTGCGCTGGCAACATGCATTATTGCCCTTGTGATTACCGTTTGGATGAACCTGTCTTGGTTTGAAAAGCCAGCTTACCTTGCGCTTTCATTGTTTGATTTCAGTTGGTAGGTTTGGAGGGCAGGGGATCACCTGTTTAATGGTTCTTTGAGGCAAAGAGCAAGGCAGGGTACTCTTGCTGAAGAATCAACAACTTGCAGCATGTCCAAATGTCGGACAAGACACTGAAAAGAACAAATCCGGCATTCAATTAGAGCCCATCAAATGGACCAAGGATTCGAAAATTCGACCTATCTCCGATCTCCCCTCAAAATGCAGGGTCGCGCTTGGTACACCTGCATCAACTCTTTGCACAGATTTACACTCTTGAAGGTCGCGGCTTGGATCACAATCCCAAAGAGGTTAATCCCATGTATTTTGGATTCCTTTGCAAGACATTGCCGAGATTTGGTATCGTTTCTTGTGCCTGCCCCTGCCCCAACCATGCACTTTGGCAGATAACACAGTTTGTTCATTTGGTGTTTGATTTGAGTGTTGGACAGGTTCACGCTTCTGGGTCGCGCCATTGCGTGAGTTTATTCAAAGAGATGCGGCTTGTGTGCATCATTTATTGCGCTGTTCAAGATTTGTGATTTCCAACACGTAAACCAACGGGCACCTATAACCCGAACATAGATAAAGGCCTCTTCATTCACGATTGCGCGCTGGATCCCTGGGATTCCAAACAGCAAGTCCAAGAGCATGTCATGAGTAAAAAAGATAATGAAATAATATAGGGAAGTTATCAGTAACTCGCCGTTGAGCTCACTTCCTGGGGATGGCTGTTGGTTTCAGAATTCTATAATAGTTTGGAACCTTTATTTTTTTTGGTGGGATATGAATAGTTCTAAATAAAATATTTTTACAGTTTATTTGCGACATATCCACAGAAGACATGGAGTACGCGTCGCTCGTGGACTGCATCCTAGACTTTCTCGAGGTCGGTATCCATACAATCCTGTACGAACGCAAAGTGTATCCTGCGGGTGAGAGATCCCACGCCCGTCCCTTGCGAGCACTTGCGATTTTGACTCATCCGGCTTTCGCCAAAACAGCCGTCTTTACTCGCACGCAAAAGTACTCGCTCTCAGTGTATCGATCGAGGCATCCAGCGCTTAATGGATACATCAAAGACTTTCTCATGGCTGTGCGACCAGATTTGATGCAGGTGATGACATTGCCGATCATAGTTTCCACCATCGAGACGTCTCATTATCCTCCATTTTGTATTGATTCATGCATATCGCAGGGCTCGCTATCGAAAGTACATGTCGTGATTCTGGACACGGGAAGCAATCCCGTGGAAAAGTTTGTGTTTCGGGTCAGAGACGTGTATGATCATGTAACGCAGCAGTCGAAGCAAAAGTGAGATTTGCTTTCGAAATGCAAGCAGCGCATATCTGAATCATCTCAAAATCGAAATAGTTCGTATGCAAGCGTTTCAATTGTCGAAGCGGAGACTTATTTTTATACCCTACTGCAGCGTCTGTGTTTTATCGATGCATCGCTGACAGCGAATCCGCCAGGTCTGATTTTTTTATATTTTGTTTTTGAAGCTGATAACGCGCAACACGTTCACAGATTGCACATTCAATTTGCTGTGCGAATTGATTGACGGGAAGGAATTCCCGCGTTCGTACGAGCAGGTTTTGTTTAAATTGTTTACGCAGGGATCAATCATGTCGCTGATGAAAACGAAATACTGCAGGATGTGGCATGGGTTCAAGCGGAAAGCAGCATCTCGCACGTGTCGCACAGCAGAGTGTCCCCATTCAAGACGCTGGATGCGGGCGTTGTCAAGCTGGATATGCATGTGGAAGAGTGTTGTACGAAATAAAGAATATTTGTGGATATGTTTTTACTGATAACGAGATTGGGTTTGTGACCCAAAAGTGCATTTTCTGTTTGGCGCAGGAAATTGGGATCGCCCAGTCTGAAAGTGGGAGATGAAACTGAAACTGAATTTTTGGAATTTTGAATTTTCAGGGTCTTTGTCAGCCACGTCGAGCCACATTTGAACAGGCACATTTGAACAGGCACATCAACGCATGCATCGGTCATCTCTCATTCGACAAGACATGACAAAATGGTTTTGATAAATCGATACATTTTTATTTCCTTCTCATTCTTCTCTTCTTCTCTTCTCTTCTCTTTTTATACAGCTCAAGTCGTATGAAGCCTTCCTTCAGTTGTGGTTGTGGCCGCCACCGCTCAACCGGTTCATTTCAATCTGCTGAGCCATTTTGCTCTGCTCGCTGAGACTCAACTGTCCACCATACGCTTCACGTTCTGAATTGCCGCTAGAGGTCTGTTTGTACGTTGGCTTCTGCCGAGTGTGCGCAAATACCAGGAATATGAGGGAATCAACAAGTCCATGCGCTGGCACTAAAAGGAAAAATTGGAGAGATGAGAAGTGATGTATGGAGGATTGAGAAAACAAATGATGTCACTCACTCGTCAAGGCTTGCAATAAATAAAGCCAGTATGGGACAGGACGGCCAAGGGCTCCCAAGATTCTGCAGACGGACGCAGGCGCCCAAGTAACAGCGAACCCAATCGTAATCATGACAGCCTTGTACAGCATACGCTTCATTCCCCGCGAAATGGCATCAGAATTGGCCAAATTGGCGCTCACTTCACTCGTGGATTTCACCGTATAAAAGACGAGGCCGTAAAGAACAATCATGGCAACAAGTTGGATCCACAAGAACATGTAAAACAGGTAAATGCGGTATTCGGCAAACTCGGAGGCGATCCAGCATTCTAGGACTGCGTTTCCGATAATGTACCCGCCTTTGGCTTTTTGTACGATAAACAGCATGACTGTGCATAGGGTTCCCATGCCCCAGGCGTAAATGTGGTAGTACGCCAGATTCTTGTTTGGATCGGCGGTACCGTCGTTGCGGAGAAGAAGGAAACAGTGGAGCGGGATCAATGCGTTCCATGCGGTGGATGCCATGAACATGAAATGGATCGTGACACCTAGCCATAGTTGAGCATCAAAATTAATTTGAGGCGGGGGTAAAATGGTCATGGGAAATACAAGGCTCTCACTCACCTTGGACATAGCATGGGATGATGGACTCGGGAACGTTAATGTCATAGCCCGTCAGTGGAGTTGTTCCAAAGGCAAAGGCCACCGACAGAAACAGGTCGCAAAAGACACTCATACAAATGATCAGATTGACGGTAGTCTGCAGCTTTATGTCCCTAAAGAGCGTCACAAAGACCGCCAGACATGCCACGATGGACAGTGAACTGATGATGTGCATGCACGCCTGCAGTGTCGAGTCGTGCGTAAAGTCTGGCATTCTTCGTTTGTGTTTCAGGGGATATTGTTTTAAGTGGGTGCCTTCAAGCCCTTTTTGTCTTTTGTTGCCAACCAACCAACCAAACCCCTCATCTCCAATCTCCACATATTGGAATTAAAAAATACACTCATTTGGGCACTGTTTCACCGGCGCCTTGTCCGACGAACGTTAGTCATGCATCAAATGAGCGTGTCCCGATGTATGTATGCGAATATATATACATGAATATACATGAATATACATGAATATTCAGCATGCATGTTCAATGCATGCATGCTGTGTATGTCGTATTGAATAGGCTCGAGGGTCGGGTGTCACAAATCAACTGCTGGCGTCAAAGTGAGTGCTTGCTGTCTATGAGTTTGGGTATCTGTGACGCACAGTCTGTTTATTCGATGGCCGGATTTCTTCCATTTAAACGTGCAGGAGTTCATTGCATTCCATGTTTCGATCCACATTTGTCATGTCCGAAAATATATTCATAAAAAATGCAAGACTTTGCGGCATCCATCAACTGGATCCAAGACCGCATCCAAACCAACGCTCCACCAGATACAGGGAAACCAGCATGGTGAGACAAACACAAGTCATTCTCTGCATCGATTCCCCAATCCCCATCTCATGCGTTGCACAGGCCGTGGACTGCAAGGCAGGCAGCACAACTCGTTGCCCAGTTTCCGACGGGTCTCACACGAACAATCTTACTCGCTGAAATGGAGAATCTGTGGTTGCGCTCGTGCACTAAAAACGTTGCAAGTGAGAAGCGCTCTCTTGCCCTTCTTGCCCTTTCGAATTGTTTGACGTTGCTCATTAATGCCCCAAAAGAACTGCGTCCGGTGCCGAACCTTAACACCCGTGATGACCACGGAGTCACCGAATCCGATTTATTTGCAATGTCCATCGAGAAGGCGTATACTTTGCATTCGAAAACCACAGCAACGCCTGCCAATCATGTCGTGATTCTGACGCTTTCAAACTTTGACGCATCTGATGGACGAAATGCAGAACACGACGACGCTTCAACGACGCAAAAGTATTTTGTGGATATGATTCTGCATCGCAAATTCTTTCTCCTGTTCGAAGGCGCGGTTCATATCCAAGATTTGCTGAAAAATGGTACTTTGGGACGCTCGATATTTTCATCTGCATAACAAATGCTGATTTGTGTTTTTGTGTGTTTTTTTTCTGTCGCGCGCCGACTGATTGGCGTTTTTGTAGGACTATACGGCATCCGTCTAACTGGCGCAATCCTCACCCGCAAAACCCCAACCCAATCCCCACGATTCCTTCCCACCGACAAACTCCTCCTTCTCGTCTCAAAAGACGCACCCATTCTCGAACCCCATTTCAAAACGCGACTCAACACCATAACCCCCCTTCAAGTTCGACAACAAGAAAAACTATTCAACTGCCTCGTCCGCGTCCTCTCCATCGCTCCCACACAAGATGCCGCTCCATATGTGAAGCGATACAACGGTCGTGTAAATTACAGCAAGATTCGACGCGTTTTGGTGACGGATGAGAGTTTGGTGAATGAATGCCATTTGCTTTTTTGGGATGAGTATTGTGGGATGGCGGATTTGATGGAGTGTGGCGATTGGCTTGCCATTCATGATGTGTATGTTCATGAAGATTGTTTTGGCAGTGGTGGGAAAGGAAGGGTGAGTGATGCTGGTGGTGCGCAGGTTTGTGTTTTGGAGTATGGCATGCGGACAGTTGTTTTTTGTATCAAAGGGTCTGATGCTATGGTTTGTGTCCCTTTTTCTTTTTATTTCATACTACTCTTTCTCACAATTTTAGCGGGTGAAAAACAGGTCAAGACTGACTCGCTCAAAAGAAAAAGTGCCCCGACAGATGAGACGGTATGTTTATTTTTTTTTTGTTTTTCGTTATCTCGGAAAAAAACTTATGCATGAAACAATTTCAAAAGGAATCACGCGATCTTACATGGTTCCCTGATCCTTTCCTCGTCAAAGATATCCGTCCTTTGCAAAAGAATATCACCATGCTTGGTACGATTCAACAAATGATCTCCAATGTAAGCTTCTTCCAACGGCACACAGAACGAAATAACGAATTTCATCTCGGCCCCACATACGACAGGCACCCATTGAAAACTCCAAAGGTGAAAAAAGCGATCGATTTGGGCTTCGACTTCGAGATTCAACCGGCGCATTACAAGATGTAACGCTGTGGGATGCAGTTGGCCGTGAATGCATGAAATTGCAACTTGGACAGACTGTCTTGCTGCAAAATCTGTATACAACGGTTCCTGCGAAAAAACAAAATCATGGCGACAATAAATGTTATGTCGTTGGAGGCAGTGAAAGTGGGACAAGCATTTTTTGTGGTGAGCACGTTGTTGTGTTTTTTTTTCTTTCAAAGTTGCTCAGGCGGCTGATTGTCTCCCCCACACGCCTCTCTTTGAAGTGTCAACGGCAATGGGCATGTTATCTTCGCCCATTCTGAGGAAAATTGTTTCACTGGCGAGTGTCCAGGGGAATATCGATGAAGGATTCTATTGTCGCGCAGTCGTGACAGCATGGAAAGCTTCACCCGACGGAAACTTGAGCGAATATATCCGTGAGGAAACACCCGCTTCATTTTCATTTTTTTCCTTTCGTTCCCTCGATTTCACGTTTCCTGCTCAATAATCTGTTTTTTTTTTCCACAGACTCGCAATGCACCCGCCCTTTAGAAACAAAAGACACCATCCCATACTGCAAATTCTGCCACATTATGCCACCCGACCATGGCGCCCATTCAATCTTGGTGACACTCACAATCGACGACGGTTCACAAAGTCTCGACGTGATTGTCCGGAATCGTGTTGCAGAGGAACTTTTACAAGTTTCATCGGCGCAGTTTTGTGGATGTACGCGGGCGGAACGGGAGGAGATTTTGGATCGCGTTTGTGGAAGGGAGTTTGAGTTTGGTGTTTCGGTTTATATGGAACGAAAGGTGAGTTTTTTTTATTGGATTTGGAGTTTCGCGCGTTTCTCTCATTTTGGATGGATTTCTTTTTCATTAGAAAAAGAATGTCGTGCGACGGATTGACGCGATTCTGCCTGTTCAAGACACTGCGGTGGAGACGCTGAAATGCCAATTGGATTTATTTTTAGCTTCTTAGCATTTGAAAATACCATGTTCATTGTGTCAATTTTGGAGAGCACCACTGCACATACATCCAATCCCATGATGCAGCGGGGTTACATATTTAAATGAAATCAGTTTTGGTTTTACGTCAAGATCATTTATATTCAAAACAAAAAGGTGACAAAAAAAACATTCACAAAGTGGGAGAGGACTCCTTCCCTTCACTTGGATGAGTGACGCCCAGATCTACGGATATACCCCGCTTCATACAGCTCATCCTTCAACTCCTCACTAAACTCTGGAGGAACCGTTTTCCGACCACCTTTCGTCTTTCGGCCGCCGCCTTTGGATTTTTTGTTTGCCGGTTCGCCTGATTCGGATACTGCACTTGAAGATGACGCCGATACATGAGGGATTGTGATTTCAGCAGTTGCGCTCGGAATCATTACAGAAGGTGTCACCGCCGTGATGGGGGGTATCACCATGATGGGCGCATCCCCGCTTTCGACCATTTCTTCTTCGCTTTCATCCAAATTTTCATTGCCCAAGTTTGAAAGTGTTGGTGGTGGATCGATATCCATTCGTTCAGAGGTTTTCTTGCTTGTATCCTCTGTGGCATTCGGCTGTGGATGTTGAGACTCATCGTCTCGCCTTCGCAGAGGACTGGCTGTCTCTTTAATTTTTTCATTTCGAGTTGGACTGGGCAGGTTTTGTGCAGAACCACCCCCATCCTTTTGCCGGTGATTGTGAGAATTGAAGTGATCAGCCGCAGGTGAGAATGAAGGACCCCGTTCAGAGTCAGAGAGAACAGATCGTGCATCCGTGCGACCAGAAACTTCCTTTCGAGGAGATTCCTTTCGAGGAGACTTTGACCGCTCGTGGGGGCTCATTGCACGCCGCCCCTCTTGTTCCGCATTAAGCAGCGATATTCCACCCGTGCGAACAGGAACATCAGTATCCTTTTGAGGCGACCGATTATTTTTGCGCATGTCGGTGGTGGCCGTATCGGAACCATATTCTGGGCTTCTATCCCTCCTCAAAGAAGTTTCTCTTTCACCCTTTAGTCCAACATCTCGATATGAGTCTGGGTCGTGTCTTCGGGGACTTTGTCTGGCCCGATTTTCGCGGAAACTACCGCCGCCGCCGCCGCCGCCACGAAGAGGGCTAATGGATCGACTTCGCTGCCTTCTCCAATTATCAGGTCCTCCAATGCTGCTGCTCAACCGATTCCCGCCACTACTTCGACCGTCATTTTGATCCCGCCTAAACGGGTTTCCGGCCCCTCTTCGGTCAAACCGATCCTCTCGATCTGCAATTCCACTGCCACGACCTTCTCGTCTGGGACTCAATTCTCGCTGATTTTTCTGTGAAGCGAAAGAAGTCGGCTGCAGTAAAGTTGGCGAAGACTGCCCGCTCCCTCGCCTTCCCTCATTTCGCCGATGGGGGCTTGCTCCGCGAGGCGCACGGTCTGTTTCCGCTCGATCCGATGCATCACGATCATACCGGCCTCGATCATTCCTTCCTCCACTGACATGTCGATCAAAACCACCTCGCCCCCGGTCACGATCTCGATGACGATCTCGGTCCACTCCACGATCATATTCCCTCCCACCTGCAGGACCGCCTCTCTGACGACTCCTGCTACGATCGCGCGAGTTCCAGTTTCCTCCAACACCGCGTTGGTAGTTTTGTTGTTGCCGATGCTGTTGCTGTTGCTGTTGATGCGGGGGACTTGCGTCTGCTCCTGGATACCGATTACTTCGATACCGCTGGATAGGACTGCGGCTTCGACTTCGACTCTGGCTGCGATGCAGGCGTGCCCGTGTACCTCGATTTCCAGAAAGGTCCAGCAGTCGTGACTCTATTCCGCCCGATCCTCGGCGAGAATCTCGCACCAGGGTGAATTCTGTTGAAAGAATGGGGGCTGGGGGTGGTGGTGGTGGTGGTGCCGGTGGTGGTGCCAGAGCTGGTGAAAGTTTACGATTCCGCTTGCGATCGTCGTTGCTGGACCAACTTCTGCTCCTTGATCTGCGGCGGTTTCCAGTCCTACTTACGTTTCTGGTGAGCGGAGGAGGTGGCGGTAACGATGCTGATGGTCCTGAGGCGGAGACGCGAGATTGCTCCTTTCTCGAACCCCTCCGAGACGAGCGTGACCGAGAACTGCTGGAACTGCCACTTTTGCTGGAGGTTGTCACGCTTCTTCCTCTCCTCCTCCGCCTGGATGGTTTTCCTCTTGAAAGACTGGAGGAAGTTGAATGCGGTGAGGATGATCTGGAAGAAGCCGTTGAGGAGTTGGATGACGATCGAGACGTGCGTCTTCGCCCGCGCCGAAGCTTTGAGACTCCAGATTTAGTACGGGGGCTGCTTTGCCGTGGCTCTGATTTCAGCGGTTCTCGTCGTAATGGAATGGGAGTTGCTTCGAGAATGCGATTTCTCGGGGGCGACGGACTTGGTCTGCGGCGGTCCAACTCAAACGAGGCTTGCCAGTGGGTGTTCATTTGCCGTGGTCTGGACTGTGAGGGAGGCGAGCGGCTGCGGCTTGGACTCCTGGAATTCCGTCGGCTGCTGGTTCGAGTGGAAATATGTGATATTTTGGACGAGTCCAGTGGATAGTCAGAAAACCTTGACAGCGGCTTCGGTTCTAACCTATCCAAAATACTGGATCCTCTTGATATCTGAGGCGATATCCGCAAGTCGCTTGAAAACCTTGAAGCATTCGAATAGCTGTCAGAACGCAAGTCTCCCCTTGTGAGAATACTAGGTTGAGGGAAACTTTCAGATCGCACCAGTACTTGAGGAAGCAAATTCATGGCAGATCTTGGCCTTGGAGGAAGGTTTGGGAACACCACTCCCATAGAACCCGGAGGTGGAGGAGGCGGCGGAGGTGGTGGGGGGGGAGGGGGAAGGTTGATGGAAGCCACTGCGTTATTGTACGTTCCAGGTGGTTGAGATGGATGTTGTGGACGTGGTGATAGATGTTGAGATTCCGGCTGTTGTTGTTGCTGTTGTGATAGAATATTATCGGCCGCAACTTTTCGCAGGGAAGGGGGTGGCTGCGTGGGCTTTGTCTCAAGATTCAAACTGGATGAAGAGGATCTCAGGTCTGACATGGAACTTCCAAAACCTGACGCGCCGTCATATTCCTCTGCACCAACTGAAACTGCAGACGCCGTCTCCACCATCCGAACGTCGATTACAATCGTAGAAGCTGCAGAGTTAGAGTCAATTGAGCCAGGACGTTGGGGCTGGCCATCTTGCGACTGAGATTGGGGCGGATCTGACATTGCCTGCGAATCTTCAGGCTGAGTTTTGTTGTTGACTGATTGGTCGGGATGTTTTCCTTTACGGCGGAGTTTGCTTTCGTATTCGTGCCAGTCGCCTTCTACTTTTGGTAACCTACCATGAACAAGTCACATGAAACAGTCAATAAGCAGAAACAGTCATCAGTTCCAACATCTTGCTTACTCAGATGGAAGACATGGGAGAGGCTCTTCAAAGAAATACAGATGAGCCAAGACGTTGTCTGCAGATGGCCTCCGTGCCGGATCAAGCTGTAGAAGTTCATCCAGCAGCTCGACACCTTGACCAACGACATGCCTTAAAAATAATGTGCCATCAGTGAGCAACTTACCAAACAATGGCCAATGGCTCCAGTTAAACAAAAGCTTCTTACCGTCGCATAAATTCAGTTAGAGTGCTGACATGGGTTTTCGACGGTCTCATGAAACCCCACCAGGGCAAAGTCGCCACGGTCGGCCAAATGGTTTCGTTCGGTGTTCCGCAAAGTTTCCATATTTGATCCAATTGCGATATCTCATCGTTCCCCGGAAATAATGGTTTTTTCAGATACATTTCTGCCATAATGCACCTTTGATAAGAAAAGAAGTCAGTTAGAGGACAAATAAAGACATGATCAGAATGACCCGTCGGTTATGTTACCCGGCACTCCACAAGTCAATTTCGGTATTATACGAAGTTGAGCCCATCAACAACTCTGGGGGTCTGTACCACAGAGTAATCACACGGTTTGTGTATTCTATCTTTGGTATAGTCATGTACCGTGCCAGACCAAAGTCGGCCAATTTTAAGACGCCATCCTTGTTGAGGAGTAAGTTGGAACCTGGAGGTGCAAAAATAAAAAAATTTAAGACTGGGCTGAGAGTCAACTAACATGCCAGTCGCACCTTTCATATCCCGATGGATGATGCCCTTTTTGTGGAGATAACTCAGCCCTTCAAACATTTGTTTTGTGAGGCACTTGACATGCTTTTGCTCCCACTGAAGCACAGAATTGTTGAAAACACCCGTCAGGTCATGGTCCATGTACTCCAAGACAAGATGCACGAAGCCTTTATGAGAAGTGGCAGGCAGGCATCAGCGCAAGCAGAGGTATCGCAAACAAATCTCGAAAAGAACGAAAAACGGCAAAACGTAGGGAAAGCACGTACATGAGTTGTGAAACTCTTCGGATATGATTTCGATGAGACGGACAACATTCTCGTGGCGCAGCGAGGTGAGGATTCGGATCTCTCGCACACCAGTGATGGGAAACTATTCGAAAGGAAACACACACGGTGCGATTAGTCAAGTTCCTTTGATGGAATAGTAATCGATAGTTGCTTACGCCTTCCTTTTCTGATTCGATTCGAACTCGCTTCAGTGCCACAACTTGTTTCGTCTTCTTGTTCACGGCTTTGTACACTTTTCTGCAACAACAAAGCCGGGTTAGAGGACGAGAGGACGAACATAAGTACATAAGCATAGATTGGGTTGGCTGAGTGTGGCGTGTGGGAGAGGGTGGTGAGGGGCGGCGGAGAGAGCTCGGGAAGTGGGAGGGGAAGGGAGCCAAGAGGGTCCATTGCAGCAGCCAGCAAGACCAGCTGTGATGGGCTCTCTCATACATCAAGGATTGTTCCGAACACACCACGCACATGCATCAATTCAACAAATGATACTATTTGATTCACAACAGATACACAACACAAACAATCCACCCAAACGCATCAAAGCCACTCTCATTGCACTCTCGCACCAGAGTCCAGACGGAACAAATAAAGCAAGAATTAAGATAACCCCTCACTCACCCGTAAGTGCCCTCGCCCACCATCGCCGTCTTGTCATAGATGCTCTCCACCGATGTGAACACAGCTGGCCTGAACTGCAATGCTGGCGCTACTTCGACGACCTCCTGCCTCTGCGCGACAATCCCCAGATTATCTCGATATGGATTAGTCATCGGGGGCATGCTGGGTATTGCGGGTGGCGGTGGATAGTTGCTGCTGCTGACGATGGACGGGCCGATGTTCCTGATGCTGCTGCCGCCGTAGTTGCCAACCGGTCCATTGCCGTATCGCCTCATCGTTGGTGTCCCAAAGCTTTTTTCTCCTTTTTCTTTGCTTATTTTTACGGCAGGGAATTATTTACTGACCTTAAATTCATATTCAACTAAATACAGATGACCCGTCCTGAAGAGGTTCGTTTCTTGCGCTCTCGAATATGCAGCTCTAACACCGAACGCAATAATCGCAGATCAACGCTATCGTCGAGAGCGTGGGACGGTATGTGTTGTGCCAAAGATAGCGATTTGCAGTCCACTGACTCTCCCGAACACAGATACGACAGCAACAACCTCCTGACTCTTGAAGCATACGTGCTCTCTCAGCTGTCCACCAACTCGCCAGACCCAAGCGCCAACCTTGCTGTGCTCAAGCTGTATCAGTTCAATCCCGCTCTCACAAACATTGCAACCGTCACCGCCATTCTCTCCCTCGCATTGGCTTCTCTCCCGGACCCACACTTTAACCTGGCCATCTCGCTGATTGCCGCCGATGTTTCTTCGAACAAATACGTGGCCGATCTTATTCGCATTCAGGCATTGCTCGAATCCTGCCGCTTCACTCAGTTCTGGGCGGCGTATGATGCTGGTATCAAAGTTCCAACTTACGATGCCAAAATTAAAGCTGGAGCTGCGCCTGTGTCTATCTCGCAGCAGTTTCCCGCTTTCGCGGTGAGTTCATGCCCCCTTTTTTCTTTCTTCTCAACCAACTCTCTTTTCTTCGTTTTGCGCCATCAGACCCAGATTCGAAAGTACATTACCTCAACCCTGGGATACACGTATCAGCAGATTTCTCTCACTCAATTCAAAGAATATGTTCATCTGGATAAGAAGGAGTTGACTGCTTGGATCAGCCAATCAGGATGCTCTGTCAATTCGGTAATCCAAGCTGCGTATTTTTTGTCCGAGGTTCGTCATTCTCACACGCGGATTTTTTGAAAGGACGATGCAACCCTGGTCGACTTTCCATCAACACCAGAAAACATCCCAAAACCTGCGCTCGTCAAGGAAAACATTAAATTTGAGCAGCTCACTAAAATCATTGGTGTCTCCAGAATCAGTGTGTGAAGCAAGTGGGGGAGGCAGTACACGCCAACAGCGCGAATAACTCATGGTTTGGGACTAGTTGCTCTCAATGAAATAAAAGAAAGCGCGCGTTATCCGTTAAATTCATATATTCAGGTTTATAGCACGCGAACAATCAATCCAAACTGCGCAATAAATTGGAAGCAAAACCTTAGATTCGTGGAGATCAGCCTCAAATCCGGTTTGCCGATAAACTTGGTCCCAACGCAATCGACATCTTGACGTGCTTTTTATTCTCCGGTGAACAGGTAGCGTCTCGGTCTTGTTCGTCTCTTGAAAATCGCCTCTTGTTCATCATTACATCGCGTTTGTTCCTTGAAATCGGAGGCGCAATACTGTCTTGTTGACTGCTCTGTACGAGAACTATCGGCTGGGTATCTTGCGACATGAAATCCATTTGATCGTGCATTCCGGGACTGTTTTTGAGGTCGACATCCATTCCTGGTGGCTGGGTATATCTGTGCGTGTTGGATACGTCTATGGAAAATATGAAGGAATTACCTTCAAAGATGCATGCACGCCCGAATTCTCACCCGCAACTTCTCTTGAGACAAGCAGCCCCAATTTATCTTGAGATAGAGCTCCAGGGTGACTCGACGGCACTGCTTGAAGACCTGTCACCTCGGCCTGACTTCCACAGTCGCTCTCAAGCACGCGCGATGAGGCAGCAGAAACTCCGCTTGACACTAGCGTCTTGCCAAGAACCACCTGACTCGCATACTCCCCGTCGCTTTCATCTTCGCCTTTAACATCTGCGCCATGCCCATTTTCGCATCCTTCCACCATTCTGCGCGCAAACGCCCGAAGCCCAGCTTCACTAGCTGGCAATGATTTGGTTGACATCCAGAATGCATACGCATCTGTGCGACGTTTCCCAGTGGTGAAGATGTACGAAAATCCGTTCGGCGCTTGTGCAGATCGTGATTTTTTCGAGACAGGTTTTAGGAAACCTTTCGAGACAAGCGCGTCTGTAACTTGTTTTCCGAGCGAAACGGAAACGCCTTCATTGTTCCGAGTGGCAGGGGGTTCATCAACAGTCCGACAGCAAAAGAATGCAGAAACCACGTACCAATGGTTTTGCTGAATGCAACAATGCTTTCAACGCCCCCTGAATTTGCGGCGATTGAAAGACCGCGTCGCATCACAGCTACATTGGCGGCCTCACCCAAATCGAATGAAGAAGGATGAATCTGCCGGTTCCAGCATTTGAAGCACCTGTGACCATCGAACGGAATACGAAAGTCACGACTATTTTCGTACCCGAAGCATGCTGGATGACTGCTCGTGTTGCAGTAATTGCAAACAAGCATATCTGGCTCAACCTGATAGAAAATGACGCGGTGAAAAACCCCCGGTGAATGATCGTCCATATCTCCTTCGAATCGAACGTTAAAGGTACTTACGATTGCTGAGCTGCAAGGGCAATCTATGCGAGCAGCAGTGTGTTGAATCGAGTTTTCGGCTTCAACAGCCGTAGCAGAATAATCGGGAAATTCATATGCCGTCTCTTGTTTTCGTCGCGATGACCTCCGAACAACATTGGACTCGTCTGCACAAGTATCTTTCGGTTCAGTATTGTGAGGATGCTCTGATTTGTCAGTCTCTGCGAGTAGATTATCAGTACAAGTTTTGAGGCCGGAAGAAGCGAAATGAATGGATGCACCTGGAAAGTTTGTGGCTGTGCTGCTCATTGACTGGTGCAGCTGACGGCTCAACAAATTCATGACACCCGTCAAATTTGAAACTTGAGACAGCTGTGTATCATGCATGAAAGATTCTTGTATATTTGTAAGCTCAGAGTTTTGCAGGACATGTTCAGTTTCTTGCGAATCTCTTTCTTCTGCTTCGTCTGGCGTTTCATCGCCAATATCCGGACCTGTGCGAACGTTCAATGCAAGGCTAGAAAAATCATAATATGAGTGGCTATGTACACCGTCTAATGAATCATGTGATCTTTACGCGTGATGGTTCGTTTTGACAGAACCCAGTTCGAACATTTGCGCGTCTTCGAGCTGCATCTCGTGGTCTTGCGGCTTGCCTTGCCGAAAATTAGGTGGCTCGTAGTTGATGGGCGTGACGTCGTCTAACACAAATTTAGGCTCAATATTAGCCACACAGGCACCAAATATTTTCAATTTAATACCATAATAGTAGACTCTTGTACTGAATTCGGCATCATCTTGTTGTTGCAATGGTTAAGCAATTGACCACGAGACTCGAGACTACCAAAGTTAAAACAGTACCGGGCAACGGCTTCATGGTTTGTGTCAGAATAATGATTCTACGCAGCATATCGGCCATTGCCTGGGTTGGAGGGTGAGCAAATCAGATGAGAAGTTGGGAATTCTCACTTTAACGCTTTCCTTTTTGGATACTGATTTGGACAGAGACTGGCGAGTTCCGCCGGCAACAGACATGACAACTTCAGTTGCGGAAGGATACTGGAATTCAAACTCGTAACTTTCGATTCTGCTCAAACAAACAAAATGCATCCATCAGTATTTTCACAACAATCGAAAATCGTGCGCCATCTCAACAGATCGTTTTCGCGCAAGTTGGATGCATCGGAGGGCAGCCGGTAAATGCTGAAGACAATGAGGCGAAGGTATCCCTTTTGAAGGGCGTCAAAGCAGCCGGCTTCGAGTGCATCGCAAAGGGAGTCCATGCGATTCGAGACTCCTTTTTTCATGCGTTTAAGGCTCATTCCCTGTCAGTCGATTATCAGTTTGCGCGGTCTTCAACTTTGAAGTAAATTCAAATGAGTCACATTGAAGATAGGACTGGTCAAAGTCCTGCTCGGGGAAGAGTCCCGCGCAGAGGGTACGCAATGTTTGCGATGGAAGACCGTAGAAGGTCCGGGGTCAGTTGCAAGGACTCGAGACGTGGCAGTTGTGGTGGCGGTTGTTGTTGAAGCAGCCGTCTGCAGCTTCTGTTTTGGGGGTGTCAGAGCAGGCTGCCCATGCATGCACCAACCTGCATCTGAACAACAGCCATTTTTTTTTCTAGTGTTTTTCTGTTTTCCTTTCGTCTTTCGGACCTTCAGCACTGGGTTCAATTTCTTCTGATGTCATCATGTGATTTTTTAAATAAACAAAGTGATAAAAATAAATAATTATGAAACGGAAGGAACCCGCCCAACAGCGCCCCTTCACAGTCACAGTCCCATGCTCAACGGCGAACATCGGTCCTGGCTTCGACACCCTAGGCGTGGGTCTCTCTATGTCCATGCAGATCGCCGTGTCCTTTGCTGATCAGAAAGGATTCACCGTTTCCTACGAGGGGGACAGCCCTCACACAGTCCGCTGGACCCCGAGCGCAATCTAGTGACGCGCACCGCAATTCAGGTCGCGTCGTCATACGGCCAGCTTCTACCAGGCAATATGCATGTCAAGATAATTAACCCGATTCCACTTGGTCGATAAGATATTTTGAATTTCAGATTACTTGCTTTGTATCTGACCTTCTGCCCCTTTGCTCTCTCATTTAAAAGGTCGAGGACTCGGATCGAGTGGGTCGGCTGTGGTAGCTGGATGCGTATTAGCCAACGAAGCCTGCGGATTGGGGATGGACACGCAACGTATCTTGGATTATTGCCTCAGCATCGAAGGTCATCCGGACAATATTACAGCCTCTATTCTTGGTGGATTGGT
>JAIWWG010000097.1:0-108451 GCA_025435555.1 Chytriomyces cf. hyalinus JEL632 | reverse complement strand
TGGACAGAACACTGCTTGTTTCCAGAGCTTTCCCTTGGTCTCTTTTCACCTGCAAGCTTGGCCTTGACAGTAGGTTTCAAAAGGGCCTTGTCAGACATACACTCATTGATCTGTTGTAGCACCTCAGCAGAGTTCATGGAGTTTGCAGTCCTATCAGCTTGGATAGCTAACAAGAGTGGGCCAAATTCCCTGTCACCATTTGGGATGGTTTCCATAAGTCTGGCCTTGAAGATACAAGCCAACTCTCTGTCCCTGTCTGCATTGTGGCCTCCATGGATGGTAAAGTATCTCTCCCTGAGATCAGACCATTGGACTTGCTTGACTGGCCACTGTTGAGCAGTATTAGCCCATCTTGTGTTCCATTCAGATGTCATGGAAGCAAAGTCTTTGGAGTTGCAGTGGACAAACAGGGAGTCCAGCATCTCATACAAGGCCTGCTTTCCAGAGAGTGTAGTCTGGCTGTGCATGACATCCAAGTGTTCTTTCAGGAATGATACCCATTTTGCATGGGCCTGGTGGAGGTTCTTGAATACTCTCATGTGACTGTCATAGCCAGCTCTGATGAGAGAGTGTGTTCTGGCCTCTTTGTCAAAGAGCCTCTTGTTAGATTCCACTTTGTGTCTGGCTTGCTCCAGCTTTAGCTTTTCAACTTCCAGATTCAAGACAGGTGGAGTGTCCACTTCCATGTTCTCTGGATCAATAGTCTCTGTGGTAAGAGATATGTTAGCTGGAGTAGTAAAGGTAGATGTACTACTCATACCTTGATTGTTAGCTCTACTGTTAGCTGTGGTCTGGTCAGGAGGTGTACCAGTAGCTTGGGAAGCAGTAGAAATTGCAGCCTGGGTAGCTAAATTCATGACCACATCATGTTGTTGCTGGTACATGTCTTCCAAGGCCTTGGCAATGGTAGTATGTCTTGCATCAAATTGAGCAGTGGTCTCAGGCTCCACAGGTCTGGAGTTAACAGGATGAAAGACTACAGTAGCACCCCTTTTGTCCTTGGGGATGTAGAGTTCTTCACCAGAGCCAAACTTCTGCTCAGCAAGCAGAAGGTACTGTCTCATCCAGCTGGTAAACTCTCCAGCATCAGCATAAGCAGGGAGCTTAGTGAGTTCAGAACTAGAGGTAGTTCCAGAGGTGCTGGAATGTCCAGTTGCCTTGGCCATTACAGCAGCTCCAGCCTTGGTAGTCTTGACCATGGTGAAGGTAGCTACTTGGGTAGCATCCATGCCAGCAGGGCCAGCAGAGGGAGGAAGTGCTGCATCACTGTGATGAGTGGTAGCAGACTTGGTAGGGACCAGCTTCTTCTTGGGAGGACCTCCATCAGCAGGATCCTCAGCTTGGAGTTCACTTGGGACAGGAAGACCACTGGTAGCATGAGGACCACTTGCAGAGGGAGGGCCAGAGAGAGAGAGAGAGATGGACACAGCCTCACTGAGACTTGCCATTGCAGCTTGGTCCATGGTTGATTCTGACATTGTGTGAGGATTTGGGTTTTGGGCTTTGATAGGATTTATTATCTTAAGGTGAATCACAACACAACAAAACAGCTCTCCTTATATACATTTTTGGCTCCTGCAAAATCTCATTGGGCTTTCTTCAGTTTCACTTTTGAGCCACCCTTTTTTCCATTTCATTTGTCATTTCAGTTCTACAAATGAGATTTGATGTGAAATCATCCATTTTTCATTTTGCAGTTTGAAATTGCTGAAAAAGTGAGTCAGTGCTGACAATTCATTACTGGCTGACAGTTAAGGCTTGTCAATCATAATTAATATCCCCACACTGGGTAAGGTTATTGATTAATTGCTTGACTGGCTTGACATATTAGTCATACAAAAGTAGTAATAGAATACTTTTCCAAGTTGATTTCTATTTCTTCTTCTTCTGCTTATTTCTCTATAAAGATCAGAAGATAGCTGCATGAAACTGGCAGCAGTGTGGGTGGAACCAGGGACCTGTTGGTCTGTAGTCGCGAACCTTAACAACTAGGCCAGCATCATATATATTCCAGACAATTACTTTCAACCATCTTTATGCTTGATCAGAGCAAGAATAGTTGAAGTCATGTAGTGAAATAAGCTATCATCATCTACAAGTCCACACCCTTCATAGAACACGTGTATTCGTGTATTCATTCCTTGTTATAGTATCTACTAGACGTTTACCCTACTCAATGTCATAATTCATGCCCATATGTATTGAGGTTGGTGGAATGGTGAGGTGCGTGACTCTTCTTTATCTGCAGTAGAGAATAAGAGATGAATCAGGGAGACTTAACCTTTATTGAAGTAAACAGTGCTCCATCACTTGAGACTGATATTCAACACTCGGAATCTGAGCCCATTCCGTAACATCGTGTAAAATCTTATCATTTATATTAACTCACGTGGGCCTTCCATGTATTTTGGAATTCTCTTCTCGGATTATTTTTGGAACCGTATTTTTGGAACTTCTCCAATTCTGTCAGATATAGGCATGCTCTCTCGTGTTTATGTTCAATAAAGTCAGTATAAAGTCAAACGTAAATGAACTTTTTTCTGGGTCGATTAAATTCGTTCGAAACGGAACGTGTTTCAGACTTGAAACAACGTTCGTGCAAACGTCCTGCTTCCCTGAGCATTCATAGGCTATTGCTTGTTGAGTCACTGAAGGTAGATCTTCGATGGACTTGGTCCCTGAATCATGGCAAATTCTCTCCAACACCACGATTTTCTCTCATTTCTTTCTTATTTTTGAAAAACCTTACTTTACTATTTAAGCGCGTCGCTTTCTTTGAATAAACTCCAGTCTCTCCATAAGCTCTTAACTCTCTCTCTCTCTAAACTCAAGTCCTGAATAGTCGAGAACCTCGTCCAACACTCGCACCTATTCCCTATCATGTGATCTGATATGGAATTGGTCAAGGCCTGCGGAGTGGCTCTTGATCAATGAGGAAGGTTTTTCAGGTTTGTTCTGCAAGGCAGAGAGGAAGATGAGATTATGGATTAACTGGTCTTTATTCAACTAAAAAATGTGAGCTTAAATGGGAATGGAGACAAGAGATCGACGTTGGTTGGTTGTTATGTCAATCTTGAATATTCCGAGATTTGCAATAAAATATAATTAAGATATACAGAGGAGCTTGAAGGGTCTGGAGTCGTGACGTAATCCTGTTGATCACGTAACAGATCCTGTCCGAAATGTAGAGCTATAATACTACTACCGTTCACTCTCAGTTGACAAAAAAGAGGGCCGCGCGGAGTATAACTCTCAAGACATGGAAACGTCCGCATTTTTTAAATGTATTTTTCAGCCTTGACTTTTTCGACTGAAGGTCATAGGTGTCAACGGCATCAAAAAGCCTCTTTGCATCGACAAGAAACAGTCCGTACTCTTCGTTGACATCAAAATCAGCGACAATCTGTTCTTGAGGGTCGTAACCAACGATTGGGCTGAAATGGCCGCCGATAAAAGCAATGTGCAGATTGTGCGGCAGAAGGAGTTGTGGAAATGGCTTTCCAAACAGAGGACCGCGAACAAAGTTTACAGAGACTCTATATCGAGTGTCGTTCACTTTCTCGAGCGCTTGAGTGAATGCTTGGAAGCCATCTGAGCCGTAGACAACGGTCGAGGATGTCTTGGTGCCAATAGAAAACGCAATTTCATCAATACGAGCTGCCACTTTGGCGCAGACGGAGGGTTCGGATTGAATCATGTCTGAAGAAAAGTCGACGGAGGTATTGGGCATGCTGTTCAGGATCATGTGGCCTGTCGTTGGCGCGCAATATCCTTCTCGCACTTGGAACTCGGCGGCATGTTTGAAGAGACTCAGATTCAGCTGATTGGCCAGGATTTGACGTGCTTTTTGTTCGTTCTTGTACAAGGAATCCCCTTGGATGGTTGGTTTTGGACACTTTGATAAAATTAGTTCCGATACACGACAGCGCACGCAAGCAACACGGGGCTAGCAACGATAACTATGACAGATATGAGGGCATCTCTTGCGAAAGCGCGCAATGCCGAGTTCTTTGGGGGTGCATGCGGTTAAGGACGAATGAGGCACACACGGAGAATACTCGCGCACCTCGCAAGGAATACCGTCGTTCATGCCTTGTTTCAGGTTCCAGAAAAAGTTTGAACGTTTGAACACGATTTCGAATCGGTGACTATGCAAAAAATTTCCAATCGATAGCGTCAGCATCTGAAACAGACGATTGCTCGAAGCATTGCGCGCGTTCTGGACACGCCCACACTTCACGGAAACTAAGGAAGCTTTCACTAGTGATAACAGTTCAAGGCTAGTGTGAGCTGATGATACACCATTGCGGTGAATCTGTCAATTGCAGCGTGCGTTGGCTGGATTTACCTGAAACTAGGATGGCAGCAGAGGCTGACATTATCAAGGCCGCCACTTTTCTACTAAACGTGCATCCTGTAAACCGACAAGGCCGAGGTCCGTAACTGGATCGCAAACTGCTTCCCCAATAAATAAACGAACGATTTTATTTCGGTTTCAGAAGCACATCACGTGGGCAAGCTCGTTTGTTGACAGAAAAAAGTGTGTGGATCCATGACACAGCCAGCCACAGCCGAGGCCATTCCCACACCTCTGTCCGCAACGAGCACCCGCAGGCCGGCAATGCTTAGGCGTGAATGCAGCGCATTAGTTCTACGGCGACCCATGCAACAACAAGCATCAGACTCAAGTAAACAGCAACAGCTACTCACGGTGAAACAGTCCTTGGGCCAGCTGTTTGAAACGGCTCCCAGCTTCTCGTCATTATCCATTGGGTGCATGCAAAGTTGCAACTGTGATGGGGAACTCACAGCCAGCTTCAAGTGTCTCGGTAGTGGGGGCGTATCAAAAACAAGGCGGCATCAGAGAAACCGGCACTCGGAGTTCCAGCTGCAAGTCTTTTTACTAGATTCCAACACTGCCCTGCTTACGCAATAAACAATCTGCATATACCTTGATCCTTAAATGCAAACCTCATGCTCTTGGGCCTTGGCTGCCGACAATGGCATTGTAAAAACGTGAATTCAAGCTTCCTAAACATCGCAAATACTCACAAATTCCTTTGAGTGATATTTGAGATGGTTGGAAACCAGGGTTGGCCCGAGTGGGGCGGATAGTTTGGCAATTAATGAACGCTGAACAAGGACCTTTTTAAATTCGGAATCTCTCGGAGTCTTTGTTATGCGTCTTAAGCTGGCGATCCCGCTTCAGATCTCCAAACAAAATTGAACTTGGATTCATGGATCGACGTCCCATCAGCCCTCGCACGAAATCAAAGGACAGTGTTTCGTCAGCTGACGATTCAGAGAGGCGGTATGACCCTTCCAGAGCGACAAAGGCATCACCCGTCTCGTCGGCAGATCGGTCACGGTTTCCAAGTAGCAGCATCCGACCCACGCAGGAGCGGGCTCCCAGCCGCCTTTCACAGGCAATTCCAGCATCGATTGAATTGGAGGAGTCGGATCCCGATCTTCAGCTGGGTAATATGAATCAATCGCGTAAAATTCAGCGAACACTTGACCGCAGCTGGGGAAGTGACGACGGATCTGATAATGATGACTGGGACGGACCAGAAGAAAACGAGTTTAAAAATACAAGCACAATTGAGGTTAGTAGCTCATTTGTTCTGTTGGTCATTCTCCAATCAAATTCACAAACTCCTTTTATTTTTTTTTATTTTTTTTATTTTACAAGAGAGTTCAAAATATCATCTTCTCCGTGTTGTTTTCCATGGCGCATGGGAATAATGCTGGCATGCTGATAGAATACGGCAGTTCCATTATTGAAGACTTGCAGCTTCTGACTTTCTTACTAGACAAAGAAATGGCCGAGCTGTACTTCATCCCAACTGCCATCAGTTCTGTCGCAAGCATAGACTACCTTGAGATGGAATTTTCAGTTTACTCTACCATTTTCTATATTGCTGCTGCATCGGGTAATGCTCTGAAGTTAGTGCGCAGATTATCGATATTAACATGACATGCCTGGGCAGTGCTGTTGCTGATGATAAACATGTTTTTCGTTGCCATCGGTATCATGAGGAGTAAGCAAGCATCTCTTCTGCCAATCAAGATGCTACGCTTTCTGGCTACCGTCCTCCCAACTGTTTTCTACATCCCAATTTTTGAAATTCTGATATCACCACTGATTTGCAATCGCATCCTCCACCCTGAGGAGAATTCTCCCATTCTACTGGCCAACATTGCCTGTTCTGACCCGCGTCGATGGCCACTGGTCACAATTAGTGCAATCGCTTTAATATTATATGTGCCTACTGGACTTTCACTTGCGGCTGTGTAAGCATTTTCTCCACTGTGCGAAAGAGATGCGTCAAGCTGAATTTGCGATATGCTTTTATCAGATTTTTTGACACCAACCCTACACTCAAGGGCGTAGCCAACAGAGTTCACGGCCGCACCGACATCATATACCTTATTACAAAGACGGGCATCATATTGGCGTATAAGCTGCTTGATCACCACTTTTACATGTTCAAGATAGTGCTGGTGCTTGCTGCCAGCGTTTCAATGTACGCAGTTGTCCTGTACTACTTTCCGTATTACAGCAAAGAGGTGAATCAAATGCGCGCTGGCTTCTATTTCGGCACCGCGTGTATGAGTCTTGTCTCCATTGGTGCTGCAATCGCACATGATATAACTCATGAGCAGCGAGGACAGGAAGTTCTCATCATAATGGCTGTCACTTTAATCTGCGGCTTTGGATTCGGGTTCTACGTGGCTGGTACGCATTATATTCTATTTGATTGGCCATTTTTTTTTTGTCCTTATAGTTGAACAGGTCAAGTGTATTCATGGGTCCAGAAGCGAGCACAGGGCTTCCTTGAAATGTACCGAGACCCAAGCAATCGATCCAAGCTGATTATTCCGAAACTTTCAACCGAAAAGGAGCCGGTATTCTTTCTGTTATGGCCTCACGTCGAAATTTCGGTTCGGTACATCACACATTACATGGACGAGCGCAGTAAAAACTTTGACTCGAATCAAATATCGGACTTGATCTGTCTCTTTCGACGCGGTATCAAGGAATTCCCAAAGAGTGTAAGTTGAATTCCTCATATTGTGTGTGCAGTTTATTTAATGGTGCGCGTTTAGCCGTTTCCGAGGATCTGCTTTGGAAACTACTACTTTCAACTGACGGGCGAAAAGCAAATACCACTGCGACAGTTTTTGCGACTGGCGAACACGCCCGTTTCGTATGATATTGCGTTTCAAATCTACTTCAACAAGCAGATTGTGAATCAGAGGAAGGAGAAAAAGATTCTGGGGCTTGGTTCAATTCTGAATTTGGCAAACTTTGCGGAGCTTCAAAAGACCGACCTGGATGCTAAAATCAATCATTATTTGGGCATTCAAGAGGCGCGAAACATGTGGAAGCTGCTGCTGCGCCACGATTACAGAATGGACGATTTGCTTGCAGTCACCAACAAAATCTATACATACAGCCGACTGGCGGAAGAAAACTACCTCAAACTGATTAACAAGTAAGTTGTAGGGGTGCATCTATACAATTTTTCATCAAACTAAAAATAATGCCACTGCGAACAAGGCACCCGAAATCTCTTGTGTTGCTGAGATACTACGCGCGATTTTGTCACGACGTCATGGGCGATAACATAAAAGCTCGGGAGCTGACTGAACGCGCAGCAGCGATTGAAACAAAATTCCGATCGACTGAGGAGATGGAGCCTGAGGAGCCAAATTTTATGTTGCAGAGATTCAAAACAGTGAACAAGTCAAAAGCCTCATCCATCGGAGCAACTCAGGGCAGCAAAGTCCATTCGCCGAGTTCGCAAAGAAAACGACTAAAAAAGGTGGAAAGATATGGCCAACTACTCGGCACAGTGATTGGCCTCACTATTGTTGTTATTATTACCATTGCCGTGGTCACATACTCGCTCATTTCAAACTTGCTGGGAGACCTTAATTCTTTTTCAGCAAACATAAGGCGGATGCATTCAATGTAAGCCTCTTTTTTGACATTTCACTTTCTCGCTCATGTTCGCGCGTTTTCAACAGAGAATTTCAAATTGCGATGGAATTTCGAAGAGTTCGACAAATTCAACGAGCACACGAAGCAGGAGACAGACAACTTTTTGACAATCGCCGAGACCTCCTTTTTAACGAAATGTTAAACTTCTCCACGGTTTCAGAGGAGTTCTTCCTGAAGAGAGACAAAAGCAGTGCAGCAATCGAGTCGTGGTTCACTGACGCAAAAATCGAGACCCATATAAGGTATGCGCCTCGCTTTCCAAACGTTTCCATGCTAAATGTTTAAACTTGTGGCTGGTATTTAGTCACTATCCCGTCGTGACGAGCGGTTTTCTTACTCGAAATTTGACCTTCCATGACTACACCGAAAACTTCATAATCAGTGGACTGACAATCTCCAATACTTCGTTTGACGGCTTTTCAAATTCGGCTTTCCGCAATGATGTCCGCTTCGTGTTGGATAATGGCCTGTCTTCTGCTAACGTGGTTCTAGATCCCCTGATCAATGACGGAATCATCCCAACCCTCAACAACAAAACAAACTCGGCGATTATTCTGATTTACGTGTTAACGGCATCAGAAATATTTGTCATCGCACTGGGACTGTTTTTGAAGGACCTTGTCAGTGTTCACTTGACAAGCAGTCAAAAGGAATCACTGGAAATATTGGGAGAAATCCCCAAGCAAGCTGTCGAAAACATCGTAGACGATCTGGAAGATGCTGACTGTGAAGATATATTTCCTGATCACATTGTTCAGGCGCCTGAGCGGTTCAAAACATCAATGACGCCTGTAATCGCAACCGTGCTTTACCACTTGCAGTCGAAAGGCTTTTGTTTTTGTGCCATTGTGCTCGCTATCATCATGGCCTATCTCAACTTGACCAACATCAACGTGGTTGGTCAAAACTTTGGCATTTACAATTCCGCCGGAGATGTCACGAAATCATTGGTACGCGCATTTAATCGCGCGAGCGAAGTTTTGTATTTCGATCCTCAAACGCAAGGCACTCGCGAAAAGATTGTTTCCCAACTTGCGCAGAAAATAGCGACCTTGGAAAGCGCCATTTACAGAATTCAATACGGAGACATTCATTATAATCCTCCAACGAGTAGTTATGAGACTTTTCCGCAAGAGCTGTACTTTCCTCTAGTGCAAGAAAGCTGCGTGGCGTACGACAAAGCCATGTGCTTGGGAGAATATCGGCATTGGAATGAATCAATAGGATACACCGAAGCTCTAGTCAATCAAGGTGAAAATAAGGCCGCGAAACGTTAGATTGCTCCTTTATATAATGTTGAAACCACTGCTGCGATTTCACCTCTTCAGGACTTTTAAAAATGACGCAAACGTTCAAAAACGTTGTAATAGATTTGGCAACTGCTGGGGACTTTTCTATAAATTTCGAAAATGGAGAAAAATGCGTCAAACTATTGGATCAATTACTTGAGCCTGATTTGACCGAAGGCTGGCTGTCGTTTGAGAATGCAGTCGTTCACATCACTGATCACTTGGTTCGCTCTGCCAATACCGCGACTTTGATCATATTCATCCTTCAGGTCATATTTCTGACTATTGCTTTCGTAATGCAAAGGATGTATTTGTCTTGGAGGGAGGCTAGATTCAGGTTTCCTTTTCAACTTTTCACGTTTGGTTGGAGTGGTTTCTCAACACTGCTTTTGCATTCAGATTTACAGAGGTTAGAATATTCAATAGCATCAATCGCCTTCCAAAAGAGGTGAAAAGCATTGCGATCATTGCGAAGTATTTGGAGACTGCGGAAGATGGACGCCGGAGGAAACAGAGAAGCAGCGTCATCGACGATGTGGACGATAATAATTTGAAAGTTCACAAGTCGGACAAAGCCAAAACGGCAACTTTAAGAAGACAGGAGATGGATGAACCTTTGACTGATATCAAAGTTTCTTCACTTTAGAAAAGCGTTAAGGGTTGAATAAAAGCCTTTTGGTCTGCTTGTACTTCTACTTGACATAATACGAGACATCAAAACATGCCCATTCATGTCTCCAAAGCTGATGTGATTTGGAATTTCATATACCCGTCACCTGTGCATTCAATTTGGTCCGAAATGAAAAGCTGACAATTCTGAACAAAAAACATTTCATCTCCAGGTACTTAATCTTGCCCCGCTTCATAGACGCGCAAACGCGCAAGAGCTTGATCATACGCTGTTCTTGTGCGGGCGTTATGACCCCACCACACTGCATCTGGCGTGCTCATCTACCTGTTACAGGGCGTTCGACTGCTGATCCACCTTCCTTGCCGTCTTACCCACCAGCTTTTCCCTTCAAAGACTGAAACGTGCGTTAAAGATACCCTTTTTGAAAGGTGTGAAAAGCGGATCTAAAAATTGCAATCGAAAACGCCGTCTCCTATTCATCAAAACACCTCCGCCACGTTGTTTCCTCAGAAAGTCGAAAACTTGGGACGCACTTCAAAGTTACAAAGACAAACACAAATGCTACCACAAATCAAATCAAAGAATCAGAACGAAGTATATAACTCCCAATCATCGGCATTAGGGATTTCGGCCGGAGGCGAGCGCTTGCAGATGGAAGCATCTTCAATGACGGGGTTGCCCCATGTTGTTGACAAAAAAAAGGCTGCAGCAAGGACCGCAAAGTAAACTTTTTGCACTTCAAATTGCGGCGCGTGTCGAAACTTAAATACTCTATTTTTGCTTTCGAAAAAATAGTTTCAACAGTGATGTGCAGCAGTACATGAATATCCAGCACTTTGAGCAGCTGATGCAGACATTTCATGCTCACAAAAATGAAGATGGTAGCAGTGGTTTTGATATCAATAAGGTATGCCCGCTGAAAGCTGACAGTGGGGTTTTTTCGCTTACTCGATACTTTCGATATGTTCAGTTCCGGGAAGTGTTTGGAAAAGTGCTCGGAGGCGGACTGAGTTATGATCAAATGACGATGTTGTTTATGAAGATTGACGCAAACTCGGATGGAACGGTCGATTGGGACGAGTTTAGTACATATATGATGGCAGGATCTATGGGAGAAGCGCAAAATATGGTTAGTAATTCAAAAATGTCTCTGCATCAGATGTTCAAGCTTCCTGTTTTGCAGATAAACGTGATTGACGAAAAGATTCGGAAACTGATCAACGGACCTCACAAAGACATGATCAAGAGAATCGATTTTGTTCCAAAAGAGAGAAAATATGTTACTGTCAGGTGTGCAGTGCAGCGAAACCAATTTTGATGAGCGAGCGTTTATGCGATTTTATTTCAAACAGCCGCGAAGGAATCGTTGGAATCTACGGACTGAATTTGAAGCTTCAAAAGACGATTGATACGAAAAAGTACACTCCAAACATGTCCTGGGTTGCGGATTCTTTATTCATGCATGACCACGGAAAACTGATCATCATCACAGATGACCGACAGTTAAGAATTGAACTCTTTTTTCAACTGACGCGAAAAAAAACTGATTGCGATCTATAGACTGTGCATTTTTGACATCTTGTCAATAAAAGCAAGGCTTATCGCATGCATCGCCCAGCTCGAGAATAACCCACTTTGCCTTGCTTACGCGCGTAAGATCCAGCCATCACATATGCATTTGCGAGAAAATAACAAGCTTTTTTTCTTTTCCGCTGCGTGTTTCCCAGCACAATACGATGACAGCGGAGATTTAATCCTATTTGGTGACGATGGTGGCTACGTAAATGTCCTACAAATCACACGAAAGTTTCTATTCGACAACTCATCAGACAGCGAAAGCTGCGAGCAGCTGACTCCTGCCAAACTACTTCGAAAGGACAGCTTGCGCAAAAACAGCTTGTCGTATTACAGGGTTGGACCCACTCAAAGTTCCATTTCAAAAATCCCAACTGACTTCTTTTTGTACATCAGCGCAAAATTCACAATGATTGGGTCTTGAAAGTGCAATACTATCAAGAAATGAATGGATTCGTGAGCTGCGCGTCCGAAAACACGAAATCTCTCGTTATCGGCGATCTCGAACGGAAAACCGTGCGTTATATTCATGTTCCGAAAGGCATCAAATGTTTTGACGTATGTCGGCGACCGAGTTTTCTGGTGACAGGAGGACGGGATAAAATAATGTGGGCCTTTTTCTTCATTCGTCTGTTGAAGTCATTTTTTGGACTTACTGTGGAAAGCCATTCAGTCGACTCTGGAATCCGTATGTCTTGTCCAAGCCTGCTGGAACACTGGCTGGACACAACACAGCCATTTTGAATCTGATTGTGAACCACGAAGAGTCGCAATTAATCAGCTTGAGCGAGGACAAAGTCATCAAAATATGGAACATTCGAAATCTCAATTGCATTCAAACGCTCATGGATAAAGTTCCGCATCGACCCGAAAACATCATAAGCGCCATTTTTTTCGATAGCTCGACTCGTCAGCTGCTCACGGGGAGCAACAAACTGGATGTTTGGCCGGTAGTGTAGTTTGGGAGAAAGTGTTTTAGTGATTTTAGTGACGTGTTTTGATGGTTCTCCTGATTTTGCAGATGTTCAAAAATTTGCGCCACACAATTGCTCGCAGTCATGACGCGCCAGTAATCGCTGCAATGTTTAATGAAAACTTTCATCAAGTAGTGAGCGGATGCCAGGGAGGAACAGTTTCCATTTGGGATTTGGCGTCTGGAGACAAAATATTCCAATTTCACAACGCACACGGGGTTCGCCTTTGTTCACTGCAATTATTGGTCCATATAAGACTCATCAATTTGGACAATGTTTAGAAAGTAGAAATTACAGCCATGTGCTTTGATAGCAGTGGACGCCGGCTTGTTACTGGAAGCAGGGACGGCATCGTCAAAATGTGGAACTTTAACAACGGACAAATCTTGCGGAAAATGATGAAAACAAATGACTCAGAGGTCACAGATGTTCTATACGTGGAAATGGTACTGTAGCCATTAATGGCTTTTTTTTGTTGTTTCTGACAACAAATATCACGCGCACAGGGATTCAACCATTACATCATTGCCGTTGGTTGGGATCGTAAAATAACGATTTTCATTGATGATCCTGATCACTTTGAGACTCAGCCGGTCCGGATATTGGACGGCGGTGGATGGGGCGCTCATCGAGGGTAAGAAAGCCTTGCCTTCTGTTGCAAGAACAAATAGTACTGACTGGCATGAACCTCAAGACACAAAGATGACATATCATCAGTTGCATTTTGCGTTCCCAATCTACTTGCGACGGCAAGCGTTGACGGTGTAATTGTGGTTTGGAATCTTGAATCCGGATACATCAAATTAACGCTACGAGAGCCGTTCCTGGATTTACGAAGCAAAGAAGAGAAAGTCGTTGAAAAGGTGCTTCTGCGGATTTTTCCTTGTTGCATGATGATTGATCTCATGTGATGCCTGGTTATAGATTTTATTCATACAAAATCCGGAGCAAATGAGTCAGCGTTTCCACCGGATTCCTCTCGTTTCATGTCATTCTGATGGATACTTGCGCTTCTGGGATATCAATGAAGGATGCATGGTCTATGAAATGAATTGCCAAATTACAGAAGACGAGGGTCTCAGTACAATGGCGCTAAACACAGACAGCACTCTCATGATATTAGGTGGCTCAAAAGGACACATTCGGGTAATTTTGTATGATTTAGTGTCGATCCTGACTTCAGGTTTCTGAAAGTTTTACAAATACCAACGGCAGATATTTGATCTCAAAAATTTTGCGCTGGATAACCGCAGTGACGTCAAAACGTACGAAAGTCAGATTGTGATGAAAACATTCTGGCGGGCCCATGTTCAAAGCATATCAAGGTTTTTTAGCGCCAGGCGATCATTGCGAATCAAATTGCACTCATAGATATTTTATCCACAAATGCAGCGTCAACTTTGTCGCAACTCAAGATGTTATTTTAACGTCATCAAAAGATGGGACTGTACGCGTCTGGAACGCGGATGGAACACATATCGGAATCTTTGGACAGGATATCCCATGGCTCATTGATGACCCAAGCACCTACATGCCATTGCCGTTGGACGTCAAGAAAGAAAGTGCCTTAGAAAAGCAGCACACTCAGCTGATAACATCGCATCGGGAGCTTTTGAAAAAAGATGTGCTTGAAACATGGAAACGTGAGACATTTTGTTCAAAACGTGTGATTTTGCTTGATTTTAACCTGCGCACACAGACGGGATCTCCAAGGAGCTGACTGAAGAAATTTCAAAAACATCTCGCCGTAAGTGGTTGCATTCGTGCCTTGCGAGTAGTAACCAGATCATTTCGCAGAGGAGCTTGGACAAAAGATCAAACATATGCGGCAGAAAGCAATCCAAGTTCACATTATTAAAAACTGGAAAGGTTCAAAACATTTTACTTTATTTGCCGGTACACATAATAACTAACATCGCTGTCTTTTATTAGAGCAGTGCGAGTTGCGCAAAATTGCAGAGAACTGGACAATCGACCTTGAATTGATAAGCGTAAAAAATCAAAAGGTAAACTTACCTCCGCAAAAGGCTTTGATTCCTGACTCTTTCCATATAGAAATTCTTTACGTTTGACGCCGCATTGAAGCCGCTCAAAAGCCACCAACAGACCGCGTTAAGAGTGAAACACGAAGCCGTCTTTCACATGCTCACGTGTCATAACTTGGAAGATATTCCGGCTTTTGCCAATCCAGGTCCAAAAGCGCAGAAGAGCAAAAAGACACTATGAAGCATAAATATCAACTGTTGCTTTTCTTTTTGAATTACTGTTGCAAAAAGTTCAAATAATAAATAGTATTTATCATGCTTGGAAGGCGCATCCACGGATTGTAAAGAGCCAGATGCTGCTCCAGGCTACCCAGGTGAGTATCTTCAGAAAGTCAGAGGAGACCTTGACGCGCATGTTTAACAAATGCAGGACTGAACAGCGGGCGCAAAGGAGCAATGCGAGTATTCTGGAAAGATTTGCCTTCCACCTTGTTTGTTGATGATTGCAAAAAATTGTTCCAGAATCAATACAAACAAACACTGGAGAGAATAAGCGTGAAGAAACATAAGGAACAAGGATGATCGCAGGGAGGAAGAGTGCAATTGTGGGAGACTAAGCAGTCTGGATAAAATGCTGGCGTCAGGTTCGTTCAAACGATGTCCGCTGTGCAGAATTGGCAAAGATCTGGAAGTGTGTCTGTAAATAATAGAGGCTTGAGTAAGATTCAGAGGATTGATACAAGTTTTCAGGAAAGACCAATCTGCAGTGTTTGGTTCTTCTTCGCAGAACTGTTGGCATATCAAAATAAATCAAAATTGGAGAGAAACTGATTTCCGACATGCGTGATACAAGAGATTTCATGAGCAAAGTAAAATCAAATGGGTTACGAGAAGGAGGAAGAATGCAAAAGGAACATGGCAAAACACAATTCAAATAAAATTATTTTGAGACGTAGGTCTGTTACGTAATCAACTCGATTCCGTCACGCGTCTCCAATTGAGAACAATGGACACTCTTTTTCTTGACCATACACAATGACATCACCTCCACAATGCCTCATCACCAATCGTTTCCTTCCTCTTTATTCAGTAACGCTATTCAAAGCGCACGTTATCACTTCAATAAAGATCAGTCTCCTCTCAATCTTCTCTCTGCTCTTAGCACTCTCCAAACTCAATCCAAACTCCTGAATTGATCACGTAGCCACGCCGCATCTCTTGGTCGATTGCCTAACAAGGTCACAATGGGGGTGTAGCGCAGTGGTAGCGCGTCCGCTTTGCATGCGGAAGGCCCTGGGTTCAATCCCCAGCTCCTCCATAATTTTACGATCCCATTTTTTGATGCTTCTCCGTCGAACAGCAACCCTTCGTTTGACAACTCGCGCCACTCATGTCAAGGTCGTTTGGTATGCGCGATCATAAAATTAATTTATTTCAGTTGATCGATAACCTGCAGCCGACCAGAAAAAAATCACTTTGTACCCTTCTTCATTTGCAACAACGCTTGCTTGTGCTTTTGCACAAAAAATACGAGCTTTCCTGAAATGGCAAATTCCGCGTGAAACGAAACAGGTGCTTCAGATTCTTTACCAGCTGAAACACCTTGGTCATCCACAAACTCCCTCAAAAGGCCGACGCATTTTTCCACGTTCCTGTTTTCAGAAAAAGTACAAAGATATCAGTATATGGCGCGAGCGTTCGTCATTGAAAACAGAGAAAGAAAAATGGACACGCACTCAGGAATATCATTGCCGGTTGTAAGGAGCATTTCCTGCAACTTGAGCACCAGCTCAGTTGCGTAGATTTCTCTAATCAAACGGATCTCGGTATATCGGTCTTTGGCTTTTTTGTTTTTGTTATGTTTGCATTATGCTTTGGTCGCTTTTTTTCGAAACAGTAAAATGTGGGTACCTTCGGATCCAGCAAGCCCCCCAGAGCCTGGAGTCAGAGCAGCAATTTCCTCCAAACATGCGCGAATCAATTCTTCGGCTTTTTTTGTTCGACTCTAGAAGGAAAAAAGAAAAAAAAAAAGAAACAAGAGATGAGTGTGAGGAAATCGGATAAAAAAAAGGAGGCTAAGACCTTGAATGCCTTCAACCAATCCCGGAATTCGAACGAAGTCATTGGATCTGCGTCGCTGAAACAAAAATCATTCAAAATCAACGGTTGAATAAAGCAGGGAGGAAAAAAAAATGCTTACCCAGCACCCCGTCTCACTGGCCTCATCCCCAAAAACGCTTTCCACTCCACAAATGCTGCAAAGCATTTAACAAGACTTGAGTACGCGCAAAATTCGACACTCGCAAAAGCCGCAGCACGCTCCAACGGATCCAAATCTCCACTGACACCAACACCACCAGCCGCTTCTTTCATGGCCGCTTTCACCCATTTTTTGGAAATAAACTCCTTTGGTGCTGGAACGCTTTCAAGCACCCTCTGCGCAACATGAATCTGTCCATGCACCAAATACCTGCGCAAAAGTTGCACTGTGCATACAATGGCATCAGTTTTGAGAAGCGGGTCAAAGAGAAGCCACTCAAGCGCGCGGACATGCCCGTACGCTTCCTCTGACAAGTCAGAATCGAGATTCGAAATGTGAAGAATCGAGATGGATTGTTCGGGCAACGGGGCGAGGAAGATGGAGGTTGGAGAAGGAGTTTGAAATGTGAGACGCACTGTGCGTTTGCAAGTTTTGTGCATGTCGATTCCACATTGTTTTCCTTGAACGAGGTAATTGTACCGGGTGTCTTTGGGTTCATCAATTGCTGCGCGAAAAGAAGATAGCATCGTTTAGGTTTCTTGTATTCTTCATATGAAAGGGTACTCACTTTGCAGGAAAAGCGCGTAGCATTCTATTTGGTGTGCCGAAGAAAGCTGAGCAACATACGTGGCAACGATTGAGTTCTGGAATATAAGCTCGTTTGAGTCTCCAAAGGCGATCGTGAATCTCGGCATTCACTCACTAATCTCGCCGCAATCAACAAATCAATGTATGTTTTGATGATGAAGTCAGCACTGTTATTGGATTCAATCGGGTACGACACTGAACGCAGGGCGAAAATCAAATGTACAATGAATCGAAGGACTGTTGGGAGTTCGGATATGCTGAAATTCAAAGCATTTGAGGATTTCGGAGACACGAAAATTGGCATTCGATGAAAACACGTACGAATTTGATTCAGCTGCCAATTGCTGGTGAATGCTTTCGAGAAGTGGATCAATCCGATCGAGGATGATCATTGCTTGAATAATTCGAAAAGGATCTTGAGAAGCCAGTCTAGGAACACAAATTTTAAGGCAGACTTTGAATAAAATTCGCACGATACCCAGAAGACACGTACAGGATATCCTTGTCTTCGCTTCGACTGAGCCATTCAAAAAGCTCTGCAGGTAATCGCACATTTTCAGGGGAATCGGTCCGCACATACACTTCATTTGGCTCTGTGGCAAGAGGCACCATCCCCAAATGCTGCATGCAGAAATAACTTCAGAGGACAGATAAATTGCAACGCTTCTTTTTCCTTACCCGAGTGATCAAATTTTCAAGATAGTAACTGTAATGCACCCAAACGTAATCTTCCCAAGTTTTACAAACAGGGAGGGCCTTTTTTCAGTGATGACAAGGGACAGTTAATTGATCTGATGAGTCAGTTTCTGATGAAGAAGATACTCAACATGTTGGACATTCCCAGCCAACACCGCATAGACTGCGCGTTCATATGAATCAAAAGCAGGCTTGGAATCAATTTAAAAAAAAAGGTTAAATTCCGAATATCTGGTTTGAAGCGAGCTCAGAAACTGAAAAAGGAAGACTAAAGAATTACATCTTCCGCGATCGCCAAACAAGTAACTTTCCACAAGTCGCGATTTGGGTTACCCGTGCAGGCGACATCATCGTCGTGATCACCATCTGGTTGTTTACAGTTTAGAAAAACTTTTCTTTTTGGTTCCAGATAAAGCGGCTTGCCTAGAAACGCGTCCGCGTAGGTAAGAGCACCAGCAAAACTGGCCGCGCGCCACGGTTCGTCCGACGCGCGACACAGATCCATTGCCTCCCAGAGACGACCCCTACGCACGTAGTCAAACAGTGAGCGCAGAAGGGACGCCTCATAAAGAGCATCGTCACGGGCGAGGGCACAACTGGGGTTTCTGATTGGGGCGTCTGGATCCATGTCCTTGCCTGCATTCATGTTCTTGTTGATGCTGCTCTTATTGCTGATGCTCTTATTGTTGAATGATGATTCATTCGATGCACGGCCCGCCGTCGAGTACGGTCTATATCCCCGACGTGTCTCCGTCGCAACAAAGTTGGCTGCCCCTCCTTCAAGCCACTTTTTGACCGCAACGCATTCTGCCAGTTGTTGATGCATGCATTCTGCGTAGTTTAACAGAGGCTCGTCTGCTGCAAGCGAGTGTGGATGCAGCAACGCGGGTGACTGTGTCCGTGCATCGAGCAGCGCGTGAAGCAGACGCCATGTTTGGGATTCGATATTGCTTCATTTGCCGTGTTGTAACAACAATCCAATAGTTAGATATTGTGCAGATATCATTTTTGTACGGCATCACGTACCTGACACCCTCGGATATGGTCGAGTACTCCTTGACCAGCGTGGCGTCTGCACCCTCGTCGAGCGCACAGCGTCCCTCCCTCTGAGCATTCTGCAGTGCATGGGCAAACTGTTCAAACTCGTCGCCGACCACGAAATGGGCGCCGTTGCTCATCACAATCATGTGCGCCATTTTGGTTTCTTTTTTTCAGTTTACTGGACACGGGATAAAAACATAAATTTTACTGTAAACAACTGGATTTGAATATATTTTGCTCGGTGAACACGGCTTGTCTGAAAAGTGCTTTCCAACGCGCACTGCGACACGAGCAGAGATCCTTATGGAAAAATGCAATTGGACAAGGCTGTGTCTCCAGATTGGTTGGTCATGTGTCTGGTTGATTGCACGCCTTTCACAAAGACATGCGAGATGAATGAAATTTTTACAAACAGCGAATAAAACAAACGTATCGCACTCCACCTCCTCGCATTCTGTCCATACACAAAAATTCCATTTCCATCTTCCACATTCACATGCTCTCCTTCTACCATGTCGCAAGTTTGGTAGCTGTTGCCATTCTTGCGTTCGAGGCTACGCAAGCGCTACCGTTGTCCCGGAGACAAGCAACCACATTACCAGAGTTCTACCATCCAAGATCCAAATCATTGCCGAATGCGGGTTCTAATTTCATGAGCGCCTCCACGACCTCCACGGGCCCGGCATATGCTAAACAATATTTGATGACCACTTCTGGGATCACCAAAGAAGAGCTTGCCCTGACCAGTTCGTAAGTGAACGCGTAATATAAAGCTTTCTTTAGATGCTTACTCTTTCTGCACTTAAAAACGCAGACACACATCTTTGCAAACGCAGCACTTGTACTTTAATCAAATGCACGAGGGCATCGCCATCGCAAACGCGGTCTCGAACATGAACTTGGACGCAAAAACAGGCGCGATTGTCTCGATTCACTCTGCATTCGCGCCGGCGTCAACGCTCAGAACCGCGTCTTCTCCTTCGAAAAGAGACGCAGACAAAATCACACCGGAACAAGCCGTGCTCATGTTTGCAAAGGCAAAGGGCTTTGTTCTCACAGACAATTTGAAAGCTACTCACGCTGACAAGTCATGGACCATTTCTGGCGCGTCCTTTGCAAGGCAACCTATCATTGCAAGCGAGAAGTACTACCAGACACAGGACGGAAACCTTGTGCATACATGGGACTTGCAGATCCGGACTGTTGATGACTGGTTGAATGTGTTTGTTGATTCTGCCAGCGGAGACGTCGTTGGTGTGTCCAGCTGGACGTACAAGTACGGGCATTTGCCTTGGTTTTCAATCAGTGTTCCCCCAGTCGAGCCTTCGGCTTCTACCACAGCTACATCGGAAGATTGCGATGAGTCAACTGAGTCCAACGGTTATACTCCCATCAATGCTCCTGCACCGTCAGATGAAACTACCTCTGAAGAAGTAACCCCCGACTGTAATACTGTGGCAAGCATTCCCGCTTCAACCACCATCTCCGCATCTGAATCCATCGAAGTTCCCCCCTCAACAACTGCACCAGAGACTTCTTCTCTAAACGAGCCCGAACCGTCACCTGAACAACCTGCAACTTCCACCGACCAACAACCAGTCCCGGAACCGTCCCCGTCCCCATCTGCTCCTTCCCCTCCGTCCGATCCAACAATCAAGGAAGCAACATACGACATTGTCCCCATCGGTGTGCGCAATCCATCCAGCAACAACGGTCTCACACGCGTCACTTCACCTTGGGACACCACGGCCTCCCCAAAAGGATGGCACAACCAAGAAACCTTAGACCTTAGCGGCAACAATGTATTTGCTCAAAGCAATCCAAACAACGTGCAGGAACCAGAGGACCTGATTCGCCTTCCACGCCTGACGGACCCCAGCCTCTCCTTTGCCTTTGCGTATGATGCTATGAAAGGCGCAAAATACGAGCCGAATGCAAACGCGGCTACCGTCAATATGTTTTACGTGGCAAACAGCGCACATGATGTTTTTTATCGATACGGATTCACCGAAGAGGCTGGAAACTTTCAGGCAGAGAACTTTGGCCGCGGTGGATCGGAGGGAGACGCCGTCATTGCGACAAGCCAGGATGCGAGCGGCATGAACAATGCAAACTTCATGAGCCCTCCAGATGGACAGAGCGGTGTTATGCGGATGTACGTGTTTGACAGCGCACAACCCACGCGTGATGGAGCATTTGAGAACGACATTGTGGTGAGTTGTTCACTTGCGATTTTCTTCTACTTTCTCTGACGATTTTTGGATTCACAGATCCACGAGATGGCACACGGACTTTCGACACGCCTCACAGGTGGACCGTCAAACGCCAACTGCTTGAACGGAGGGATCCCGGGTGGTCTGGGAGAGGGATGGTCAGACACATTTGCTTACATCCTTACAATGCCTGCCACGCAAACACGTGTACAGGACTATGCGCTGGGCGTGTGGGTTGTGGACAGTGCAAAGGGTGTGCGCCAGTATCCTTACAGCACCGATACGAACACAAACCCGCACATGTACTCAAGATTGGCGGAAATGACTCAGGTGCATGCAGTCGGCGAGGTTTGGGCGACCATGCTTTATGAGGTGCTTTGGAACATGGTCGACCTGTCAGGCTTCACTGCTCCAAGCGAAATCGTACGGGCGAGCACCTCAGGCACCGGCAACACGGACTTGCTGCTGTTGCTCATTGCCGGCTTAAAGGCTCAGCCATGTTCGCCGACTTTTGTTCAGGCAAGAGACGCGATCCTGGAGGCAGAAACGAGTCTATTTAACGGAAAGTACAAGTGCGCTGTTTGGAACGGCTTTGCAAAGAGGGGACTTGGCAGCGGGGTTTCTGATGGTGCCTCATTTTCGGACAACTTTGAAATTCCGAACGGGTGCACAAAGACTTTTTAACGGGACTTTTCTCTTCAATTTCTTGATTTCTCGCATATTCTGAAACAAGTACAATTACAATACATACACGCTATACATCAGTTGATGAGGCTCGGTTGAACAATCTTTTGTGTTTGTGGGTCAGAAATTTTTCATAAATAAAATAGTTTGAACTCTTGACCAATCCTTGCCACATGACGACGGCATTGACAGCCTCCACGGATGCATCGCTGTCCAACTCCCTATCACTATCCAACGCATCGCGAATAAAGGACTACGCGCCCAGCAGCACTTGGAGCAATGCGAGCACTGAGCAGGTATTCATCATCCTTTCTCAACTCCAACCCCAAACACACACTCACAGCCCTGCCTCAAATAACGCGTCGCTCAAGTCGTTTGATGCGCAAGCAACTATGCATGTTCAGGATCTACTTGAGAAACTCGAGACGTACATGTACAAGGAATCCGCAAGCCTCGCGACATCGAAGAACATGAACCAACTCAGCGATGAGTGCGACGAGTGGTCTATCTTGTTTCCGCATATTCGGTGCGTGTCTGATTTTGTGATTGCGTGTCAGGATTCGAAAACTCATAAACAAAAACAAATGCAACCCAGGGTTCGTGGCACTAACCCGACCCCTTTCAAAGAGCTTGGGTTCCAGCACTACTCGCACGATTCGATTCGTTCCGACAATACGCGCCCAATCAGCCCGTACTTTTACTCTCCAAACAGTACTTTTAAATCAAATGCGCTCGAAATCACAGGCGTGAACCTTTCAAAAGATGCCGTCATTCGCCATGTGCACAATGAAATTGTGCAGAGCACTGAATGGAACTTTCCAGGGGAAGACTGGGCTGCTTGGAATGAGCAAAGTCTGCTTGATTGGGGTGATGCTGTGGACGCGCTGGTGCAACGGAAACTGGACTGGTATGCATTTATTTTCGAATGCATCTTTTAACAAGCTGAAGACAACATTCTTTTGCAAGGTGCATCCTCAGCTCACAGTCGAACGAATCTTCAAAATCCGAACCAGACGTGCGGAGCCTCACACCCACACCAGACGACCCGCATTCGTCGCGATCACTGCCGAAACCAAAGTCACACCGAATTCAAATCATCAAAAGCGGATTGAATGGAATCGAAGCGCTCAAAACATCCCTCAAGTCGTTCGCTGACTCAAATAAATTCAAGACCCATTTGATTTTCGGACTCGTTGTTCTGGACGCCATTGAGCTGAAAAAAATTGGTAGCAACACGCAATTGGTAGAAGTTTCAGGGTCTGTTTTAGCGTTTATTCATTGGAATCAGCATGTGCCGTCCAAGAGTGCGGAGAATGCGATCCTTGTAGTTGACATTGAAGAGGAGGATTTGTCGTCTGCTGATTCCGCTTCACCTGATGCAAAGTCTCTTGTTGGATCAATGAAGGATGATTTCAATCGGGGCATCTCGCAAGTCGATGCTCATGACATTGCGATCGCTTTCGAGGTTTGTGTTGACAATAGATTTGCCATCCAGAATAATGCGACTTACCTTCGCTGAATCGAAAGCGCTCAAATTGGCCGATCTTCGAATTGGTTTACGAATCTTTGGCAAAGTGCATATCTCCAAACAGCAGTTACTTGTGCATGCAATTGGTGGTCAATCCGACTGCACGGCCCATCGCAGAAGACGGCGAAGAAATACTCGCAATCGATGGAGAAATCGAAGAATATTTCGCCCATGAAAAAGACGGGTAAATACAGTGGACTTTTGCATTCATCAAATTTTTTGACCTGTTTACAACAGGGACGAATTGACTGGAGACCCAACCAATGGCCGCTCCTCGCCGAGAAGAAAGGGACTTCCACCTGTCACACCAAACGCAAGCATACGACAAGACATAATAGATCATTTATTTGATGACATGTGGTCCGAGGTGGACGATTGTGTTGCCAGCGTTTTTCAAACGATACGCTAACGGCTAATTTTGTTGCGCAGATTGTACCAATATTTAATCCCTTGCTGTCTAATGGTAATGAGTTTTATTCGATGTGTTTTCGAATGAGTGAAATCTAACCATTGTCAAACCATCGTTGGAACTCGGCCAAAACAGACGACGAATCTTTGGACACACAGCGCGATCAAGGCGCGCCGGAACTCACTATTTTTTCAAACTATTTCAGCGACGATGATGATGAAGACAACGACGACGACGATGATGAAGATTCCGACGAAAGCAGTGAAAACTTATTGAGCGCGATGACCATCAAATCTTTACCTCTGCAAAGAAGGGAATCCTCGGCTCGAGTGAAAATGAGGTTCGAAGTTTGAATCACATTTGATTTTTGTTAATTTTTTCTAACGTGTTTCTCGCTCAGTTTCGAATCTATTGCCGCATTGGAGTCACTACACGGGTCTTCCAGGCCTGCAAGTGCACGACCAGTATCGTCCGCAAGACTTGCTAGCGCAAATATCCAGTTGAACGCAACTCGACCCGCATCTGGGCGGACGATTGAATTGTATCACAATTTCCAAATGCAGCAACAGCAGCAATCACAACATGCTCATGCGCAACTTCAGCAGCAGCAGCAACAACAACAACAAAATCAGCAGCATTCGCATAACGCGTCCCCAGCTGCTTTGCATGCAAGGTTGCAGAGTGCTGCTGGAACGCGGAGTTCCGCAGGAAATCGGAGTATAAAAAGGTAAGCCACAACTCGAATCCAAAATGCAACTCACTGATGCTCGGGAACTTAGAAATAACATTGGCATGAGATTGACGCCGATATCATCTATGCCACCGCTCGGCGCCAGCAATGCATCTTCGAGTATGAGTATGAACGATGTGTTGTTTGGAACCAGGTTTGGAAAAACGGATGTGCCAAACAAGGTGATTTCTAACGGAGCAATTTAAAACGAACAGCATTGGAATTAGCAGCGGCAAAACTGCAATGTAAGTTTTTTCATTTCCAGTTCAGGTTTCTTTTAACTCAACAGAAAGCGTATGGTATCTGGCCATTCTTTTTTGTTTTTTTGAAGGGATAATTCACGACCAAGTACCTCTATTGGGGTATCATCAAAACGGCTTCCCCCAATCCGGTTATCAATGCAACATTCCCAAGAAGTGGAAAACTTGAGCGTGACAGCATTGGGAGTCCATGGAAGCCCGAAAAACGTTTGCAGTATTTTTTTTTTTTTTTTTTTTTTTTTCTTTGAAAAATGGCTATTGATGTATTTCCTACGAGCACCACAGATGAACAGGCATGTCCTTTTTGATGCGCCTGATTCAGCGGATCAACCTAAAGCAAATCGAGCCACATCACCAAGGCCGTACAGTGCAAAGTTTGTTATCCATTCCAACAGAAAATGTGATCACTTTTTTTTTACGAACTTTCTTTCAATGCCAGACGCCAGCCATCTGGTGGCTTCCCAAGATCTCAGCTGTCCCTCTCTCGACCGCAAACTGCTATTGACCATTCCCGGGTAATCCAGCTGAACCTATTGATTCCGTGCATGAAGCCTAATATTTCCAAAAAAAAACAGTTGAATCATGTAGCGTCAGGTACAACTGTCAAAAATAAACGAACCGCCCTTGGAAGTGCAATTCACGGTAGTGAAGAGCGCAGCATCAGTCCCGTTCTTGGCACGCGCTTTGGACGGAAGAAGAATTCATAGAATATACATGCTTATACTGTTCATTATTAACAACTAGTTCACACTTAAACTTCAAAATTACTTGAGCGCTGATGAAATGCGGTAAAGTATTACCGAAACGTTTTTGTCCTCTGCGAAATGCGCGTCAATACACCAACATCCTTATCGAGTTTAAGCGTCATCGATAGTTCCTGATATTTGCGATATAGATACCGCAATAATATCAAAGCGGAATCATGCTCGATGTTTCGCCGTCACCGTGTTGGCAGTGTCCGATGGATCGAATTGCTGTCAAAGCTGAACTCGGCAAGACCTTTGCTTGCAAACCGCATAGAATGCCTTTGGAGATCCTATCACTGTCATAGTGTGTTTGAACACAATCAAGATGACTTTGTGCCACTGAGTCCTGTTCAAGTTTGGTGCTCTTCCAAATGCAATAAATTAAGTGCTCAACTGTGTGGACATGGGTGGTCCTGTTCTCGGCACTATCGAAGCAAAAGCTGGAAGGAACCTGGCTGCGCGGATAGGAAGAGAAGCAAAGGCGGAGGCTTCATCTGTAGCGGCGGAGGGCCTCACCTTTTTTGCCGATGCAGAATGGGTGGTCGAGAGAGGTCAGGTGCGATCGCCCGTGTCTGAGCGTTCTCACTTGTGCGACATCCTCACAAACACCCGTGCTGTGTCATTCGTTCACAGTTGTTCAAGTCTTACGCCGTCAAATCCAGCGCAGACACAACCCATGAGCAACAACCCATCTCATTGACTCTCATAACGCTCCCTTCCGACCCGTCGAACGCTCTCCTCCGCCACATTTTCAACTGTTTCGAAGCATGCTCTCTGTCTCCGCATCATTTCAGTGGTTCGAACGTGTTTGTCATGACGATGGATATCGGCACACATCTCGGATCTGCCACTGCAGTGAAACTGGATCCTTCTATGCATCCAAGCATTCAAATCGATACGATTGCGGGAAATGTTAGTTTGCTTAGACTTGGTTGCGTTTCGGACCCTCGGTCCGCGTATTCGTCAGTTCCTTTGCCAGTGTCAGACAAGTTTTATTCTTCAATGGGTCTGCGGTAACGGGTGTCATTCAAACAACTCTCGAAATGAATGCTCATGGAAAAACATTGCAAAATATCAGTGACCCACGTCGAGCTGCGGATGTGGAGCCCTTATCACATTCTGTGAAGCGCCTCGTGACTCTGGTTCAAAGGAACTTGTATCTTTTAGGATTCTATCCTCTTCCGGGTCCTCAGCAAACATGGCACGCATTGCTTCCGCAGCCGTCAGAATCAGCCGGCGGTAATTCAAGTTTTGACGAATTTTGGTTTGACGGCGTCGTTTGCAACACCACCATTTTGGGAATGACCGAATTCGTCTCTGGTACGAAAGCTAAATTCTTGACCGTCTTATAACGAAACCTGATATCTCATTGCCGCGACAGAATTCGGTCCATTCGATCACACCTCTTTGCATCAGCTAGAAGAACGGTCCATCATCCTGCCCGCCCTCATCACTGCCCTTTTCAAGACCGTTTTCATAATGCGCCAAAATCTCATGTCACTCGGTTTCGGCGCCACACCGGCATTCATTGAACACACTCTAAGCAGTGTTGGGGGCGGTGTCGCAGTATCGGGAATCTACGTCTCCTCATCCGGGGGTCCTTCATTCCCCGCGCCTCCCATGGGATCCACGGGTTTGGGCGAACCAACGGGCAGTTCGCGCTCTAAAAATGCTGCAGACTGGAAAGAGTTTGAACGGTTCATCAAAAAGTTTCAACGAGCACATGATATCCCCGTCTCTGGTGTGTTGGGCTCAGCATCGCGGAGGAAATTGATGGCGCAAGTTAAGGAGCTGAAGCTGAAGCAGTTGCAGAACCGCGCCAGTTATGGGCGTGTTGGGGTTGGAGCTGATGAGGCACCTGGCAGAGATTTTTTTGAAAATGAAGGTAGGGACGGTGCAAGAGGTGGAGGAGGTAGAGACACGGATCCGATGGGCGCTATGCAGCGAGGTATGGACATGCTTCGAACGTTGGGAACAGGTGTAGACAGAGAAGATGGCTCCGGAGCTGCGCGCAAGAAGAAGCAGGCGTTTAACGTGGAAGATGTGACCATTGACTTTGTCGTGCAAATGGCAAGAAACGCGGAAGAGTCCAACAAGATCGCAGCTGCAAAACTGGAAAAGCAGCAAAAACGCGCCGATAAGCGTTCAGGAACACATACAGGCACATCTGCCATACGTGCAATGTCTCCTGTTCGGCGAAAAAGCACAAACGGCAAAAAAATGTTGAGATCGTCGGTTGGGAACCATATGAGCGATGCGACAAGCCCGCAGAGTGCCACGCCCAGCGTGAACAGCACCGAAAATTCGAGTACGAGGATCGGCCAGCCATCATCCTCGCTTGCCACGAAAAAAAGTGGTCTGGCGTTGTCGCCATTTAAGGAAACCCCACCAAGCCCAAACCATCTGTTCCCCAAATATCCTTCAATTAAAATTTCGCATGGAGCATCGGTTCGATCTCTCTCCCCGGGAACGTCCCCTGCGGCTGTTCTATCGGAAAATGACGGTGCCGAAAGCGACACGAATCCCATTACCGATGAAACCACTATGCAGCAAAAGCCGCAACAAAAAATCTTGCGGGGCATAAAGAATATTGGTATCAACGTGAAGCGCCTGGCCGCATTGAGTGGAAACACAGTGACCACTGCTGTGAATACTGTGGCCTCTGGCCGACGAAATAGTGTTGAAGCTTTAGCGGACGAGCATGACGACTTCCGATATGTTGACAGCCCTGAGCCTTCTCACGTGGTACCGCCTGTCATCATCGTTCCCGTGACTGTGAATGACCAGGGGCTGATTCAACGACATCGGTCACTCTCTCTTGGTGCCACCGCCGACTACCAACTACCGTATACGGCAAATACCAGCAATACCAATGAATTGGAAGTATCCAACCTTGCAGCACCAACCATATTGCGAAGAAGTATGAGTGATGGCAGCTTAAGTCTCAGTATCCCCCTTCAAACGCCCCGAATGTCAACAGAGCAAGCAACCGTGCACAGTGAGTTGGACAAATATGACCCTGCTGAATCGTCTCCAGATATCAAAACCTTGAAACCATCGAAAACTAAACGCGTGGTTTCCGCTCGGAGGAGCAAGTCGAGTTTTAAAGTCAGCAAGCAAGTCCGAAAAAGTTCACTGGTGAATCCAACATCGGCTTCTCCAACCGGAACTCACGCAACTGATATATCCAAACCGGATGAAAACATCATGCCTGCTGCAAATATCAGCGTGCAAGTGACTGCGGCGGATGTGGAAGGTGGTGCCACGGAGATGGAGTCCATGATTCAAATAGTATCAACGCAACTGTCTCAGCTGCATCATCACCCTAAAATCGGGACAGTTTTGAAAGCCGACGTTGAGCACAGTCAAAACGGGATCCTTCCAATCCTGCAAACAATCGAAAGCACATCAGCCCACATCTCACATCTGATTGGTGCGCAGTCTGCAAGTGCCATTGCGGCAGCAGATTCTCAGCAGTCGATAGCGCAGCTTCGAAACTCCTTAACTGAGATGCAGAGCGCACTCGCACAGGGTTGCGTGACACGCTCTGAGCAGAAAACGCGGCTCGTGGCGGACCTAAAATCGCTGATTGCCGTGCAAGAAAAGGCGGCCCTTTCAATCGATGCGTTGTCAGTCCAGAGCTTGAAGCTCAAGTATGCGGTTGGCTTGCTGGAGGGTCGCGTGTCTGAGATGGAGGAGGCTGCAAATGCTTTTGCAACAAGGGTAGACAAGGTGGAGGCCAAGTACAAAGAGGGCTCGTCAGCCAGAGGTGGCTGGATAGGTGGATGGTGGAAATAAAATTCTGTAAACCGAGGTTCCTTGAATCGGAAAAATAATATATTAATGAGCTGGATGCCGTCCATGTTTGATCTTCTTGCTCCTTGCGGCCTAGGGATCGATCAGCTGCACATAAGAAGGCGATTACGTTTTGAAATGAGTAGATAGCTAGTAACTGAGCATGATCAAAAGTGCCGCTTCATCTATTGTGGTGGTTGCGTGTCGGTATTCTTCTTGCTCCGCGGAGCGTTGACCAGAATTATTGCCTCCACTTTGTGAAATAAAACTTTACAACTGATGCAAGAAGTAACTGTCAAGGCCCGAAGCAGTTTCCGGCACTCCGTGACGGTTGACAGCCCCGGCCAAGAACTTGTGTGGAACTTTGCCACCAAGCGAAAGAATATTTCCTTTGGGCTCTTCCGTCAAGTTGGCGTGAGTGCCACAATATATGGCGTGTTAATAATCATCCTCACTCGAACAACGCTTGCAGCCACCGCCCTCCACGCCGCAACAGCAAAACGCTCGCCGCCAATCTCAACCAGAGCCGGCATCTATTCCAGAACCTGCAAATCTGCCTCGCACCAACACCATTACAAATCTGCTAAGAAAGCGCGGGAACACTGCCCCACTTTCGCCAACCACACCCCATTTACGGACTGCAGATCATGCTCAGACTCAATCAAACTCTCCAGAAAGAGTGACCCCAAGTCCGTCTACATCTGTGCCTCCCAGCACCCACGAATCTCTCTTCTCAACGGAAAATCTGACGGAACTTATTCCAATCTCCCATTTCGACTCGTCCAAAGTGACGGTGAATGGAAGCTTTGTAGCGAGTGAACCTGGGGTCTATGTTCTTGTCTTTGACAACACGTTTTCCGTCAACACGCCAAAGAAGTTATTTTTCTTTGTGGCCGTCCGCGACGTAAATCAACAAACTGCCGTTCAAAAACAAGTGGAGGGATGGATTTTGAAGAAAGGGAATCGCAAATCGCAAGGGTACTTGCAGCGATGGCTTCAGATCAACTCGGTTGGAATCTTGAGTTATTCCAAGGAGCCCGGCGGACAGGCCAGAGCGCTCATTCCGCTGCAGTCTGCGGCGGTTCGGCTGGATCATGGTAAGCTTTTCGCGGTGAGAATTGGTCGTTGGATTTGATGGGCTCAACTTTTTCCCGTTTCCAAACGTTCCCCAGACAATTGGTTGATTGTGATTGACGCTGGAACTGCCATCCTTCACATGAAAGGGCAAAATCAGCAAGATTTTCAAATGTGGGTGGACTGCCTCCAAACACACATTCAAACATCAAAGTTCCACGCCACACCAGCACAGCTTCTCCGCGGAAATTCCAACTTTTCAACAGATTCATCTCAGTCAGGGTTCATTTCTGCCTCTTCAGACGGGTGGGAATCTGCGTTGAGGGAAGTTACTGAAAGCCATCGACAGGCAGAGCAAACAGTGCTTCAAGCCTTGGAAAAGGTCATGCAAATCAAGCAAAACGCAGAAAAGCCAGGTACGAATACCATATTTCTTCGTTCACTCATAAAAAGGTTTTTGAAGAATTTGAATCAATAACAATCTTTTTTCACAGAGACGCATGCGCAAATTTTACCCATCGCATCTGACTTGACCAACACTATAAATTTTCTGCAAATCACGCTCCTCAAACTCAACAAACAAACTGTTTCGTACTCGGACACCATGTTTGCAATCCTCTCCGCAACAGATGAAGCCTTCAAATCCTGCCTTGCCGACAACAACAAAACCCGCGCGAGCCATTCTCTCCCCATGTTGCCTGAAATTGCCTTTCGAAACCCTCTGCAGAAAGACTTTCTCCCGGCCATGCTTGGAGATCATTTTTCGGAACAGGAGTCTTCTGCATCCATCTTGTTTTATGACGCGCTTGAAAATGGATCAGACTCTGGCGGAGATTCCGATTATGCGGACGACGATTCCCATTTGAATGCAGTTCAATTAAAAATGAACGTGACACCAGAGCAGCCTGCCGTATCAATCAAAATCAATGACGGCAATGTCGAAAGGGACAATGAAAAAAAGCCTGATGTGAAAGAGTCCAAGGCGTTAGACGCATCTGCAGACTCCAAAGAAGCAGCAGCATCCGACGCAGCGTCAAGTTCTAAAATTGCGGCTGTGCCACCCCCTGATTACACATCTCTGTCTGTGGCGCGAAGAACCAATCTACCTGCACCACCCGTGTCTATGGAAAATATCAGTGTCATGTCAATTCTTCGCAACAATGTTGGAAAAGATTTATCAACGATTGCCATGCCTATAGCTCTGAATGAGCCGCTGAATTTATTGCAGAAGCTTGCAGAGGAGTTGGAATATTGCGAGCTGCTTGACGCTGCTGCAAAAGCGGAGGATCCTGTCGAACGGATGGTTTTAATAAGCGCGTTTGCTGTTTCTGGTTACGCGTCTACTGTGAATCGTGCGGGAAGAAAGCCGGTTTGTCTTTTTTTAGTTTCGGTCACCTTCTTTTGCTGTGTTGGCGCGTTTTTTTTTTTGTTCAAACGTATTTTTCCATCTTTACCCCCAGTTTAACCCACTGCTCGGAGAGACTTATGAATGTATTCGGCCTGACAAGGGGTTCAGATTCATATCGGAGAAGGTGTCACATCATCCACCTGTGATGGCATGCTACGCCGAGTCTCCAAACTATACATTCCATCAAGACAATTTAGTCAAGTCGAAATTCTGGGGTAAATCCATGGAATTGGTAGCATTCTACATTTGCAGACACGACAAAAAGCGAAATCTCTCCCCTCACGCCTGTATTTCCATCATTTTTTAGGTCCCACAAGGAACAGTACACGTGACCTTTGGACAGCACAAGGAACAGTATAAATGGTCAAAAGTAACGACATGCATGCGCAACGTCTTTGCAGGAACGCGATACTTGGAACATTACGGAACAATGAAAATTGAAAGCAGCAGCGGATTCACCTGCATCCTTCATTTCAAAGAGTCGGGATACTTTTCGTCTGCAAAGAATGAAATCTCAGGGACAGTGTATGATGAAAGGAAAAGTAATAACCCTTCAAATTCAACAACATCTTCAGGAACGGAGGTTGCTTGGCTCAGTGGGAAATGGGATGAAGTCATGTATCGATTCGACAAGGCGAATCCCAACAATTTACAAGTCATTTGGCGCGCTTTTGCGTGTCCAGCGCATCATGCACAAATGTATGGATTCACTCAGTTTGCTGTGGAGTTGAATGAGGTGACACCGGACATTGCTGCACTGTTGCCACCAACGGACACGCGCTTTCGTACAGACCAGCGGTTGTATGAGAATGGGCAAATTGATGCGGCAGAGGCTGAGAAATTGCGGTTGGAGCAGAAGCAGCGTGACACTAGAAAGTACATGGAAGCACAAGGATTTCGATGGGATCCTCGCTGGTTTTCAGAAACGGAACCTGGGAATGGAGACTGGAGGTACAAGGGAGGATATTTCGAGAGTCGCGGTGCTTTCGACTTTCAAGGACAGGGAATCTTTTGAGTAGCTTGACTAAACTCAGAACATTACATTCAAATCGTGCAATAAAGTATCCACCATACTTGGAACTGGATATTCTGTTCTTCCTTCTGCATACGAATGCAAGGGCGAATGTCCCCAGTCCATGTTTGACCTTCCGTATTATGATCGAGACTGAGTGACTGTTATTCAAGCAAATCGATATCTCAGGCCTCTTAGAAACTTTTACTTGCTAAAACTGAAAATGGCTCAACGACTCTCGATGGCAGTCGGATCAGCATTCAAGGCACTGAGTAATCCATCGCGCGAGGGTTAGTCCATCGCGAGAAGTATCGAAATGGCGTCTCTTACCGCTGGCTGCTGCTTTTCAGATATGGTTGCGGCACTTGGCGAGGTGACTGGAACTCTAGCTCTGCAACGAATGAGAACTCGTATGGCGACAGATGCAACAGGACGAAGGCTTTTGAGGGAGAGACCAGTGATGTAATGTGCCCATGTCGACTTGAGAAGGCATGCAAAAAGTTGTCACTGACGGGATCCTCCAACGCAATACATACAATACTCGTTATTTCAGAAACACTTCCACAGTGTCCCTTTCGGAACTGCGTGCTCTTCCCAAACACACGCTTGGGCGAGCGTACGTGTCATTCCTTGACATTGAGGGGGTCTCACCCGACACGCGGACGCCTGTGAAGCATATGTATGACACGGATGACGAGCTCAAGTACGTGATGCTGCGATACAGACAGGTATGAGAAGGGAATGTGTCTTGACTCACAATGACTCACAATGATCTTGCAGGTGCATGACTTTTTCCATGTGCTAACTGGGATGGGAACGACGCTGGAAGAAGAAATAGCAGTCAAGTGGTTTGAGTTGGCGCAGACTGGATTACCCGTTGCACTGCTGTCTGGAGTGTTTGGGCCGCTGCGTCTGAATTCAAGCGACAGGAAACTGCTGTTTACGGAGCATGTACCGTGGCTTGTGCAGTGCGGGTCCAGCAGCAAGTTCCTTATGAATGTGTATTATGAGGAGTGCATGCATCTGCCGATTGCGGATGTGCGACAACAGATGGGCATTTTCTTGCCGCCTGGATATGTTCCTAAAGATGCGCTGATTCAGGATTGAAGATGCGATACTCTGTGTGTGTCAGTGTGTGTGTGTATGGGATATGAGATAAATCCGTGTTGCGTGTCGTATGAATGTTGCGCGTTTGTTTGTGTGGATTGTTGCATGCATCCCGTTTGGTTGGGTTGGGTTGGGATATTTTACTTTCGCCTCCTGACACGACCCTCCTTATCCCCCCCTCCCATGCATCATGCATGCATCATGCATCCTGCATCTGCTTGAATGCAGCTCGCATGTCTTATCCCCATGATGCATCATGCATGCATCATGCATCCTGCATCTGCTTGAATGCAGCTCGCATGTCTTATCCCCATGATGCATCATGCATGCATCATGCATCCTGCATCTGCTTGAATGCTGCTCGCATGTCTCTGTCTGTTGCTGTGTTCAGCATCAGCATCGCAGCCGCCCCAGATCAAACACGCACGCACTCATGCAGGCCCGCCCCCGCATTTAAATTGCCCAAATTGCGTATTGATTAAAAAGTGAGTGAGTGGGTATAAATATAAAATCCAAACTCTTCCCACATCCCATCGACGACCCTCCAATTAAACTGGACCAAAAGAATGACTGTTCCGGCTCTTTCCGACGACCCGGCTTGGCCCTACGTCGACTGCTTCAGAGACGGTGTCGAGGTCAACGATCCCGTCTCCTGCCACGTCTCAGGCTCCATTCCACCCTGGCTGGAGGGACGTTTGTACAGAACAGGAGTGAGCAACTGAAACAGTATGAAAGGTCAAAACTAAACATTGCCCCATTCCCGTCCATAGCCCGGCATCTTTGACATCGATTCGACTAAAGGACCCATCTCCTTCCGTCACTGGGTGAGAGTCCAAAAAATATAAATGAGCTCGAGCTCCACTTGACGCTATCTTCACCCTCGTCCCCAGTTCGATGGTATCGGCATCACGCATCTCTTCACCATCCAGAAAGGGGGCAATGTCACATACCGCAACGCGATCACTGCCAAACCTCGTCTCAATTCCATCAAAGAAAACGGCATCGCTGCAATGACATTTGGACCCGTGTCAGACCCGTGCCAGCGTCTCTACAAGAAGTACTTTTCCACTTTCCAACACGTGGAGCAGCAAGCCGGCTTCGCTGTTACCATTGATCCTCGTTTTGTGGTTCCTGGATCCGACTCGCCCATTTGCACCATTCGAACAGATTCCAACTTGATTCAAGTCGTGGATGCCGACACTTTGAAACCAGTCGAAACTTATGGAACCACGTATGGAGTGCTCCACCCTGAGGTTTGGTTTGAGTTGTTGGCCTGATTGGGCCGCATTTTAACAAACACACAGCTTGCAAACGGCGTGGTATCCCCCGCTCACCCAGAATTCGATCCCGTCTCAAACTCGCTCATGAATGTTGTCGTTGTTCCTGGACAAGCACCAGAATACATTGTATTTGAATCTCAGCAAGACTTGAAAAAGAACGCGTCCACAACAAAAATCCTTGCCAAATTCAACGATCCGCACGTGGCCTACCAGCACTCCTTTTCAAGCACACAGCGATACGTCATTGTTCAACTATGGCCAATGAGTTATGGGTGGAAAGGAATGAAAATCGCCACTTCGTCTTGTTTCACGGATGCAATGGAATGGGATGCAACTCGTGCTGCACGGTTTGTTGTCATTGACAGGATAGAGCAGCTAGTTGTCGCGGAATACGCGGGTCCCGCAGAATACTGTTTCCACACTGTGAACGCGTTCGAAGACGAGGACGGAGACATTATCATGGACTTTCTCATGTGCAAAAGCGGGGAAGCAATCCATGCATTTGAAGTTCCTCTTTTGCGAAACGGCGCCGCAGACATCCACGAGGTTCAAAAACTGCGTGACTTGATTTACGCCAAATTCACAAGAATGAAGTTGAAAGGGCTTCAGGGTGTGAAAGCCCGGTACGCTGCCCGCGGCGGAGTTGGCGGTACTGTTGCCGAAGATGCGCCCGTTGCGGAAGTTGTCTTGGAAACCCCGCTTTCGATGGAATTGCCCAGCATCAATCCGTCTTGGAGACACAAGCAAGAATACCGTTTCGTGTACAGCGTGTCAACGCTCAAGAGTGACATGCACTCACACTTGTTATTCGACAGTTTAGTGAAACTAGACATCAAGACGCAAACGCACTTGTCCTGGTGGAAAGTGGGGCATTCTCCAAGTGAGCCAATCTTTGTGGCAAATCCCGATTCAAACCGACAAGAAGAAGACGATGGAGTGATTTTGTCTGTGGTGCTTGATGGAACGCTTGCAAAGAGTTACCTGCTTGTATTGGACGCGCGCACCATGAAGGAGGTGGCAACTGCAGATATTGGACACTCAATCCCTTACGGACTACACGGTTCTTTTGTGTAAGGCATACATATCAAATGGGCGCAATAAAAGTATAGAGTTGTCCAACACCCATTCCCTTGATATACAAAGATGATGCCCTCCATTGACATGTAACACCTCTCTACCTGCTTTTATTGGTCAGTCGCTCTTGTTTGGCTTTTTTTATAGCCAGCGTATAATCAGACCAAGCACAAGACCCCTCAAGATCGTGCCTCGCACCCGGTTGGAAACAAGCAATAATTAGTTTCTAGAATTGTTTCAAGGGAAAAGAGCGCCTCATAAATAAACAGAATTTACCGGTATACACTTCCGTGTTTCAAAAAAAAAAAAAAAAAAAGTCACTGAAAATATGGAAAGAACCACTCAGGCCAAACTCGTTGCAGACGCCGAACGAGTATGGGCGGAACTCTCCGAGTTAAGGAAACTGTTTACTCAGGCTATGGAGGAGAAACAGATGGATGCCGCGAAACTGTATGGCGATCAGATAGTGGCCCGCATTATGCGGGAGGCTGAACGCCAGAAGGCTATTGAAGAGGAGCAGGAGCGAGCCTCAAACCGTGAGCTTTTCACCTTTTTTTTGTTGGACATGTATGGAACATAAGTTCTGTCGGCACCCTTCCTCCGAGAAGAAGGGTCCTACCCATGAATATGAAAATACGGAACGAGACTGCCCTCAGCCAGATGCAGATCAGCAGCAGCAGTTGGACTTGTTACTCCCTGGCGGAAGCGGTCTCCGGAAGCGTCTTTTCAAACCAGCCGATGAAGAAGGGAAGTTGAAAATATGAATAATAAAATCTCCATCACCAATCATCACAAATTCATCAACCGTAGCTTCCTCAGAGATTTCGTACGTCAAGAAAGTGACTGCAGTTGAGACACCCGACTCACGTAATCGTGATGGCCGATCCGTATAAAAGCCTATCAGGTACCCTCAGCCGCTGACATGAATCCAAGCATCGCTGAGCCAGTGTCAGCAGTTTTCACCTTGCTTTAAATCGCACCTGCCCCAACAGCTTCGCCCTTTCTGTCTGATATATCGTCCAATCCGTTCGAATTTCATCTGGCAGCACTGCATCACGCGAAATTTGCGGCATCGAAGCCTGCTGAATCAAATCAAGGAAGGACAGCTAACGAATCCCGAAAAACTCCTGCAGCGCGACTCCTTTCAAAGCATGTCTGGCACCAAGTTTCTGCTTGCCTTTTTGTGCGCGTTGTGCAAATAAAATCAATGATTTCGATCGATTTTATCGGAGAAAACCGGAAGGAAAGTTTCAGGGCACGCAAGTGGCTGTTTTCGGCGCGTATTTGTGTGCGCCAAAGAGAGAGATTAGGGCAAGCAGCAATGCTGGTGATGCGCAGGCATGCATTGCTGGGGAGCATAAACGCAAGTTATTGAGACTTGTTGAGACTGATAAGGATGGAAACGATAAGGAAATGAAACGGCAGTTTAGAGAAGTAGCTTCCACTTTCCCCCACTTGAGAACATATCTACCATACGCGAGGTCAGGCACAGGACTGTTGCAAGGTAAGCACGGTTGGAGGCCGCTGTCTCGCAGGAAAGCTTGACCGAGACCGATTGGATCGATCCCACACGTGTGGGTCGGAAAAATCGAAAGGGGCATTCCTCAAAATTTTTGTCTTATCAGTGCCTGACAAGTGGAGGCATAAAAACGAAAAATGTGACGTCCAAAAGGAAACAGATATTTTCATCCGTAAGTCATCGGCCCCCCCGACCCCCTCCCGTCCTGTCTGCATCTGCTGTACAACCTATGTCACCTGAGATGACCGATGCATTATTTACACTCAGACAACAGCAGTAACCAATTGCTTCCCTCCCTTACACAGTCAATTCACCTCACACAACAACAACACATCATGTCCAACGACGACATCTCTTACTTGGCCACTGGTATTGTCTTTTCTTGTCTTATCGCTGTCCTCACATTAACCACCGACACACTTCCCTTCAGAGCACCGCCCCGTCCAAATCAAGTCCAAGATTTTTTGCACAATCGGTTCGTTCCTATTGCTGGCTCTCGCTGTGTTGGCTGTTTTTCGCATGTCGCTGACTTTGATGTTTATCGATTCTGCAGGACCCAAGACACAATCGGTGGAAATGCTCGGCAAACTTGTCGAAGCCGGCATGACTGTTGCCCGCATGAACTTTTCACACGGAAGCCACGAGGTGAATCGCGTTCTTCTCCTCTCTTTCTTTGTTTCTCCTTCTCAACTCTATTTTTTTTTTGCGCATCTTATCAGTACCACGCACAAACCATCGCGAACCTCCGCACGTATGTCAACAACTCCAAAAACCCACGATCCGTCGCTATCCTCTTGGACACGAAAGGCCCTGAAATCCGTACCGGCAAGCTCGCTGGCGGCAAAGATGTCAAGATGGCTGCTGGCTCCACATTCACCTTCCACAACGACAGCTCCATCCTCGGAGACGAAAACCAGGCGTACACCACGTACACGCAACTCGCGGCATCCGTCAAGGTTGGCGACCGCATCCTTGTTGACGATGGGCTGATTGGAACGGAGGTGATTGAGGTGCGTCGCGATACCGAGGAAGTTGTTGTCCGTGTGGAGAATGATGGATGGCTGGGTGAGAACAAGGGAGTGAACTTGCCTGGAATTACCGTCAAGCTGCCAGCGATCACTGAGAAGGATGCGTCAGACATTCTTTTTGGAATCGAACAAGGCGTTGACATGATTGCGGCATCGTTTATCCGGAAAGCTGCAGATGTTTTGGAGATTCGCCGTCTCATCAAGGGAAGCAACATCAAGATCATCTCCAAGATTGAGAGTCAGGAGGGTTTGGACAACTTTGACGATATTTTGGACGTGTCTGATGGAATCATGGTTGCGCGTGGTGATCTTGGAGTGGAAGTTCCAGTTGAGCAAGGTAATACGTGTGTGGTGATTGATGACCATGGCTGTTGTGCTAAACATGTTCTTGCACGTCTCAGTCGCACGGTATCAAAAGATGATGATTCGCAAATGTAACGCTGCTGGAAAGCCTGTTGTGACGGCCACACAGATGCTGGAATCGATGATTGTGAACCCACGGCCAACTCGTGCGGAAGCGACGGATGTTGCCAACGCGGTTCTGGATGGATCTGACGCTGTGATGCTGTCTGGTGAAACGGCGAAGGGATCATTCCCAATCCTGGCTGTCGAAATGATGTCAAAGATTTGCAGAGAAGCTGAAGCTGACATCAACTACTCTGAGTTGTACCCACAGCTGCGTCGTCAGCTGGTCCTCCCAATCAGCATTTCTGAAGCTGTTGCTTCCAGTGCCGTCAAGACCAGTTGGGATGTGCACGCGGCCATGATTATTGTGCTGACACAGACCGGAAACACGGCTCAGGCCATCTGCAAGTACCGTCCTATCGCACCCGTTCTGGCGGTGACCTCATCAGACCAGGTTGCACGTCAATGCCAGGTGCTGAGAGGCATTTACCCATTTGTTGTTGACAGCATGGACGGCACGGACAACATTATTCACAGGGCCATGCTGTGGGGAGTGAAGATGGGTATGGCACGCAGAGGAGACCCAATTGTGGTGACATCTGGATACCTTGAAGCCGTCACTGGAAGCACAAATATCATGCGTGTTGTGAAATGCGTTGGGTTCGAACGGGACTAAATCTCAATCAAGTCAGGCGCTGTATGTCACTTCAAATATATGATTGTTTTTTTCTTTGCTTCACGACTAATGCCAAATAAACATGCTCAAAAAATGTGGTTTCTGTCTGATATTCAAACATGAACGTGCAGTTGAGACTGCTGAAATGTGTTACCCTGCGCATTAGGAGGATTGTTTCCCTTGTCAACAGTGAGCAGTTTACTTTAAAAACAAATGTATTATGAGGGCACACTGGTGTATCAAACAATAAAAGCAAGAAGAAAGAATGCAAGGAGTAAATGTCAGCAATTACAACCCCACTATCCCTTAATTATTCATCACATCATTATCCCCATTGATAACAGCCCCATCGAATTCGTCCCCTTCCACATCCACATCTTCATTTTCATCGTTATCCCCACCATCATTCTCATCATCACTGTTTTCATCATCGGTCATTTGACCCAAGAGCTCAAACAAGCGTCCAAGGGCGTCTATGGTTCCAATGAATTCTTCATCTGAGTCCATTTCGGAATTCTCGCTCTCGTCTGCATAATCATCCTCATGTTCGTCGTCCCTATCGTTTGCAGCACCGTTTTCTGCGTCTTCTCGTGACGCAAAGTCGACACCAAAAGAGGCACCTCCAGCATCACGATGCGGCACATTTTCGTTGCCATCATTGTCGCTCTCATCAGTATCTGTTCGAGGAGGGGATCCAAGCCCTGCGGCTATTTCTCCAGCCATCCGTAAAAATAAATCTGCCAAAGACGGAACCGGTGGTCTTTGAGGACCAAAGACGGGCCGGCCGTTGATTGAGCCAATTGAATTCGTTCGGTCCATCTCCGGTGGTGTCAATGGTGGAGAAACGGGAGCATTGTTTCCTGTTCTGTCCGGCGTTGATGGGGCTCCATCAGGAGCGGGGTCATTCCCACCTCCCAAGATCATAGATGCAATAAGAGGCAACATAGCGGCTTGAAAGAGAGCTTGATGACGTCTTTGTTGTTGGTTTTGCTCCGTATCAGCGTTCGAGGGAGGATTTTCTGGCTGCTCGCGAGTATTAGAGCGGTGGGTATTTGTACTTGCACGAGACGCAGTCGACAAGACATCTGCAGTTTGTTCCGGTGTTCCATTAGGAGAACCTGGTTCTCGGTTTGAAGTGGTTCCAGCCGCTACATTAGTTGTCGCAGAAGGATCATCACTTGGTGGAGGAGAAGATTGACTTGCAGGGGGTCGGGAGAGAATATGCCGGAGTAGAGCAGCAATAAATGCTGGAGGAGGTCCATGATTTCCTGGTTCCATTTGAGGTCTCGCTGACGAATTAATGAGTGATTAGATACACCTTTGGGAGCGTGTCAGGCAAGCCCTTACGTTGAGGAACAGGCTCTCGTGTCACTTCCACTCCTGGAGCACGGCAAACAGGGCAGGAGTTTACATGCGACGTCAACCACTGCATTTGAACAATTAGAACAACGAAGAGTCAGCTGCGGTAAGAGGCAAACCTGATCAATACAATCGACATGGAAACCGTGATGGCACTTCAAGATTCTCATTTCATCGCCCACATCATAATCCATGAGGCAAACGGTACATTTTTCTTTCGTTTCACCCAAAAGCCCACCCAACTGTTCCTTTTCGTCCAGTTGCGTGGAATCGCCGTCAGCATTTGCAAACGCATCCTCCTGATCCTTCTCTTCTAATCGAGAAGGTGAAAAATGAACAATCGGAAGTTGTGCTTGTACATCTGAAAGGTGCGCATGTCGAGGTCTGGCAGGTCCAATCATTTCCGCCAAGCGCAGAAGTTGATCATAATCGTTTCCTCCAGTGGACCCCTGTTCGCCGTCTGGAAAAGGTTGACCGGCGCCAGCAGTGGCAGTAGCCTCAGCACCATTTTGATTATGATGCGCTTCTGAGGCAGGAACAGAAATCCCGGGGATAGCAGGACCTTCAATTCGGAGGACATGAGGCAAACCATCGGGCCCTTCAAGAAAAATGATCATGCGCATGCGCTGTTGTGGAAGATTTGGTGGGTTTTGCTGGCTATCGCCTTCGGAGGAGGTGCCTGGCGGGTCTTGGCTCGAGGATTCACCTGATTGTGTCGGTGCAAGCGGTTCAGCTCCATCCGGGGCGCGCGATTGAAAAGCAGGGCGCTCCATCAAAATGAGCATAGGTCTTGATCGTGGAGGCTGTGCATGAGGTTCTTCGTCAGCTTGATTGTGTGCTTGATCTCCAGAGACTGGTTGCTCAATATTATTCGTGTGATGCATTTGAGTATCGGGATTGCTTGTGCTGTGGCCAGTTTGGACAGCAGAGGCAATAGGGTGTTCCGGTATCAGTCCACTCCTTTCATCGATTTCAGAATCCGTCACAAAATCAGGTATTCTTTCGCCGGAAGGCACCAGTGAATCTTGCAAAACATCTGACGGCTGGTTTTGATGAGTGCTGAATGCTTCCGCATTTGACTCGAGAAGCGTGTTCAGCATGGCGGCTTCACTTTCTTGATCTCCAACGGCCGCAGCGCGTAATAAATTATCCAACAGCTCTCCGCGATCAGGATGCAAGATCTCGGACGTAGGTTCACTGAATGTCGGCGTAGATTGCGGTTCTGAATCGATTTCTGGTTGGTCGTTCATCCCGGCACTCTCTGATTCAGCGACAATATGTGGTTGAAGAGGTCTTCCAAAGCCCATCCCAAGTAACAGATTGTCTTCGCCCGAATGCATGTCACCCGCCCTCCGCATTTCGTTTTCCAGAGAAAACTGAGCAAAGTCGTGCGAAGGTTCGTCAAACTGAGCCAGTTCGTCCGCGCTCAGGGAGATGCCAATGGGAATATTATAGTCCGAATCTTCAGGAGGGAGATCAGGCTGTGCTTCCACTGCCTCCATTTGAACTTCAACCGCATGGTCTTCAACCGAGTGGTCTTCAAATGAATGATCTTCGACCGCATGGTCTTCAACCGCATGATCTTCAACCGCATGATCTTCAGCCGCATGATCTTCGACAGCATGATCTTCGACCGCATGATCTTCGACCGCATGATCTTCGACCGCATGATCTTCGACCGCATGATCTTCAGCCGCATGATCTGCGACAGCATGGTCTTCAACCGCATGATCTTCGACCGCATGGTCTTCAACCGCATGATCTTCGACCGCATGGTCTTCAACCGCAAGATCTTCAACTGCATGATCTTCAACCAGACTGGAAGTGGCAGGCTGTCCATGATCGACCTGTGGAGAAGCTTGGATAATTTGCTCTTCGCGTAAATCATTTTCCAATGAAGGCGGCTCATCTTCCGGTGTACTAAGCTGAAATATAAAGATATTGAGAATGTTAGAACGGAAGAAACCGTTTATGTTGTGCAGGTGTGGCGAATGCGCCAATTACCTCCACCAGGGATTCGAAATCAGGATCTGTCAACACAACGTCAAAAACAGATGGAAGCTTGTTGCTGGTGGTATCCGCAGAACTGAGCCCAGAGTTTGAACTTGATCCCATATCAACAACACCGAGATTTGGGGTGACACTGTCAGTGTCCACGCCTTCTCCAGGTCCATCATCAGAATAAACATTTGCGGACGGAAGGAATGAAGAAGCGGCAACAGCATTCAATGTTCCTTCAAACTCATCCTCCTCTTGCGCGATTTCTCGAGATTCTTGCTCGGGAGACAAAGGCGGGGTTGCTTCATTGGAACCGACAAGTTCACCAGTCGACGGAGAAACGTCAAATTCAACAGGTGGAGCATGTTCGCCTGTGCATTGTAACAAAAGATATGAGGACAGCGACGCCTGCACATTATGGGCGAAACGAACCGGAACTTGATGGAACATTGTCGTTCAAAAGTGAAGAGTTCGGCGTATGTTTTGATTGACTTGAAGACAACGATCGATTCATTGAAGCAAGCGACAGGGGATTCCGGCGTCTCATCTGGGTGAATGGGTTGTTGTCTTTCACTCGACGATCGAGTTGCCGGTGGATGTGCACAATTTCTCCCTCAGGCTCAGCAACAGGTGAAGCAGGCTCATTCTCAGTTGCGCGGCGGGGATGGGAGAGAGCTGCTGGTCGAGACTGCCCTTGTCCCATCCTGAATACGTTAACAAGTTTTAGTGTCGGATGAGAGATAAATGTGGGTGGCTGTTCAAGAATCGAATCAAATGGTTCTGATTACTTTACATATTGAGCAACACTTGCTCCTCGTGGCATGATTCATCTTGAACCACATCTTGAAGCCGTTGTGCACTACTGCGGGAATGCGCTATACCTGCGAAAGTCGGCGTACATCCTCAACACCCCCCATGGCAGCACCCAAGCACAGCAATATGACTCCATCGATGAATCTCAAACAACCGGCACCAACCCGCAGATCGAATGGAGCAAGCTGCCTGCAGATCATCCCTTTTGCAACGAATTCTGCGCAAACCCGACTGCTTCTCCACTGAGTATTCCAATTCAACTCAGCAGGGTGTACATCCCAGCGCATTCATCGTTTCTCATATCGGACATCCGCGAATTCCGCTTCGAATCATCTCAGTCCCGATACAAAGTCGTTGTTGTGGATCCACCTTGGCCGAACTTGAGCGCTGCCCGGTCCAGTGCTTACAATACCCTTGATCCGTATGAGCTCTTTCGTATCCCTTTGCGGGACCACTTGATCCCTGGTGCAATAGTGGCTGTATGGGTGACACATAAGGAAAAATATCGGACATTTGTGTTGGAGAAACTGTTTTCAGCATGGGGTGTGGAATTTATCTCAGAGGGGCGGTGGATGAAGGTGACAACAAACGGGGAGCCCATGTTTGACGCGAAGTTGAAAAATCGGAAATCCTATGAAGTGGTTTTGTTTGGAAGAAGGTGTGTATTACAACTTTGGGAATGCAGATTCCTCTCTCTTCTGAACCTTTTTCATTCAGGAGGTTTTCGGACGAAAATTTATCGGAAGCTGCTGCATTTCCGGAATTCCTCACATTCTCAAGTGTTCCAAGCAGCCATCATTCTCAAAAGCCGTTTCTTGATACTCTGTTAGACCCATACTTGCCATCAACAGAGGATGGGCCCCAGCCAATGCGATTGGAGCTGTTTGCACGAATGGTGCGATCAGGTTGGCATAGCTGGGGAAATGAATGCTTGAAATTCAATGACGCAGCGTTTCTGGAAGAGCGGCCAGAGCCTGAAAGACACAAGCCAGCGTGAATGAGACCCAAAGATTTATGTCAAATATTTAATAAAATATTACGTCAATAAAATGCTGCGATCCGCTTGCCGCATAAACGCACATCGGTTTCATCCGAGGATGCCCGCAACCCTGCATGTCTTCAATTTGCGTCCATACTCAACGCCCAGTGAACCCATGAAATCCACCGAGAAGAAGCGGATTGCTCAGGAAGATTTTTCGGTAAACTCTCTCTTTCTCTCTCACTCACAGATGTTGCCTGTCCACGCTTGAAAACTCACTCTCCAAGTATCGCAGCGATTTGGATGGAAAAGCGTAGCCGCCTTTATTGCCAGTGGTGCGCTTCTGTACAGTTATTTCGCATACGAAAAGAAGAAGCTTGCGGATGTGAAGGCTGAGACATCTCAGCGGGATCAGGCTGTTGGGAAACCAACGATTGGCGGACCGTTCTCTCTTGTGGATATGCACGGCACACCTGTCACGGATTTGGACTTTCGCGGGAAATTTATGCTTCTTTACTTTGGGTACACGTTCTGCCCAGATGTCTGGTAAGCACAACTTCTTTTTCTTCTCCCTTTCTCAATGAATGACCCCTTTCCAATGTCTCTGAATGCAGTCCAGAAGAATTGGACAAAATGGCCAAAGTCGTGGACAACTTGAAGAACCTGCGAAAAGATCAAACAATTGTGCCCATTTTCATTTCATGCGATCCCAAACGTGACTCTATCGAAAGTATCCGCGAATATCTGAAAGGTATCCACATGCACCACTCCATAACCATGAACATATCTTATTCGACTCTTGCATATTCGAAAAAAAAAAAAAAAAAAAAAATTAACACTTGTTTTTTTGTTTTGCAAGACTTTCATCCCGACTTTCTTGGAATGACTGGAACACATCAACAAATCAAACGCGTTGCGAAAGCCTACCGACTGTATTTCAGTGCCCCACCTCTTGCATTGGACGATGACGATGCAGACTATCTCGTGGATCACTCCATCTTTTTCTACCTGGTAGATCCCAACGGCAAGTACATTGCGCATTTCGGTAAACAGGAGACGTCCGATTCTGTTACTGAAAAGATTCTCGAGTTTCTGGCTGCCAAAGGGCTGTAGCTGTTTACAGCTGAACATATGACTGCTGATTGTTCAAGGAACAGGGAAACAGCGGGAGCGCAATAAAAACAATAATCGATATGAAAAGAAATACCCCTTCCCCCCCCCCCCCCCCCCGCCTTTAAGATTTCGCCACCCCCACCTCTCACATACGCTTTGGTTTGGTAAAAAAACTTTGCCAGACTAGAAGCTCCCCGGCCCAGCATCGAAGGTTGGCAGTTCGGAAATTGAACGAAAAGAGAACGGCCTATGCTGTTGCCACGTCAAAACAAACCTGCGGACGATGCAAACAACTCCGTCGCACATGTTGAAATGCATCATCGGTTTGCTCGCGCCAAACGCCATTCACCAAGATGCAACCATTCCTGTCGAAACGCAGAAAGAAGAAAAGTATGGCTATGAAACAATCAGTGTAGCAGCTTTATTTAGCATTAGTCGTGAAGCAAAGAAAAAAACAATCATATATTTGAAGTGACATACAGCGCCTGACTTGATTGAGATTTAGTCCCGTTCGAACCCAACGCATTTCACAACACGCATGATATTTGTGCTTCCAGTGACGGCTTCAAGGTATCCAGATGTCACCACAATTGGGTCTCCTCTGCGTGCCATACCCATCTTCACTCCCCACAGCATGGCCCTGTGAATAATGTTGTCCGTGCCGTCCATGCTGTCAACAACAAATGGGTAAATGCCTCTCAGCACCTGGCATTGACGTGCAACCTGGTCTGATGAGGTCACCGCCAGAACGGGTGCGATAGGACGGTACTTGCAGATGGCCTGAGCCGTGTTTCCGGTCTGTGTCAGCACAATAATCATGGCCGCGTGCACATCCCAACTGGTCTTGACGGCACTGGAAGCAACAGCTTCAGAAATGCTGATTGGGAGGACCAGCTGACGACGCAGCTGTGGGTACAACTCAGAGTAGTTGATGTCAGCTTCAGCTTCTCTGCAAATCTTTGACATCATTTCGACAGCCAGGATTGGGAATGATCCCTTCGCCGTTTCACCAGACAGCATCACAGCGTCAGATCCATCCAGAACCGCGTTGGCAACATCCGTCGCTTCCGCACGAGTTGGCCGTGGGTTCACAATCATCGATTCCAGCATCTGTGTGGCCGTCACAACAGGCTTTCCAGCAGCGTTACATTTGCGAATCATCATCTTTTGATACCGTGCGACTGAGACGTGCAAGAACATGTTTAGCACAACAGCCATGGTCATCAATCACCACACACGTATTACCTTGCTCAACTGGAACTTCCACTCCAAGATCACCACGCGCAACCATGATTCCATCAGACACGTCCAAAATATCGTCAAAGTTGTCCAAACCCTCCTGACTCTCAATCTTGGAGATGATCTTGATGTTGCTTCCCTTGATGAGACGGCGAATCTCCAAAACATCTGCAGCTTTCCGGATAAACGATGCCGCAATCATGTCAACGCCTTGTTCGATTCCAAAAAGAATGTCTGACGCATCCTTCTCAGTGATCGCTGGCAGCTTGACGGTAATTCCAGGCAAGTTCACTCCCTTGTTCTCACCCAGCCATCCATCATTCTCCACACGGACAACAACTTCCTCGGTATCGCGACGCACCTCAATCACCTCCGTTCCAATCAGCCCATCGTCAACAAGGATGCGGTCGCCAACCTTGACGGATGCCGCGAGTTGCGTGTACGTGGTGTACGCCTGGTTTTCGTCTCCGAGGATGGAGCTGTCGTTGTGGAAGGTGAATGTGGAGCCAGCAGCCATCTTGACATCTTTGCCGCCAGCGAGCTTGCCGGTACGGATTTCAGGGCCTTTCGTGTCCAAGAGGATAGCGACGGATCGTGGGTTTTTGGAGTTGTTGACATACGTGCGGAGGTTCGCGATGGTTTGTGCGTGGTACTGATAAGATGCGCAAAAAAAAAATAGAGTTGAGAAGGAGAAACAAAGAAAGAGAGGAGAAGAACGCGATTCACCTCGTGGCTTCCGTGTGAAAAGTTCATGCGGGCAACAGTCATGCCGGCTTCGACAAGTTTGCCGAGCATTTCCACCGATTGTGTCTTGGGTCCTGCAGAATCGATAAACATCAAAGTCAGCGACATGCGAAAAACAGCCAACACAGCGAGAGCCAGCAATAGGAACGAACCGATTGTGCAAAAAATCTTGGACTTGATTTGGACGGGGCGGTGCTCTGAAGGGAAGTGTGTCGGTGGTTAATGTGAGGACAGCGATAAGACAAGAAAAGACAATACCAGTGGCCAAGTAAGAGATGTCGTCGTTGGACATGATGTGTTGTTGTTGTGAGGTGAATTGGCTGTGTCGGGTAAGGCAGAGGGGTGCTACGGTCAGCTCAGGCCATACGTGGATGTGTTGGGTTGGGCACGCGTGCGGGCCCAGAGCGGCCAGCGTGTCCACGCCGGCCTCGGCCCCGTGCGAAGAAGCGGGGAGGCAGGGACTTACCGATGAAAACAAACGTCAGATTGTGCGGATAAGAATTTTCCTTTTTATGTTTCCTTCTTCAGCTCTGTCTGTCTCTGCTGATAAGACAAAAATTTTGAGGTATCTGGCTTTCAGATTTTCTGGTGTTGGCCCCGTTTGAATCGCACGTGTTTTATTGCAGACGCAACACTCAGAACGAGAACCGGAAGGAAGAGACAGCGTCGGCGTCGTCGGCCCCGCAAAAGTCAGCGAGTGCCGACAACGCGGGCCTCTTGCTAAACAGCGATGCCAATTTTTTCTTATCGTCCTCCTCCTTATCGTTGGTCAATATACGGCTGGCGTGTTGTGCCGATTTTAATTCTTCATCAATCACGTGTTGATGCGTTGGTGCCAGCTCTGATTTGAACCGATTATACAAAGTGGCGCCCAATTCTTCACCCGAACAGCCACTTCCGTACCCTGAAACTTGCTCCGGTTTCGTCCGACAAAACCTTAGAACGGATGCAAGGTTGACAGTGTTGACAAAGTTCTGCGTTATTGCAATCGATTCTTCCAGATTCATGACACAGTGCCACCAGCCTGCCAGGAACGAGGAAGTGTCAACATTCACGAAAAGAGCATGGGGGAACTCAGACTGCACCTCTTGGCACGTAGAGAATTTCTCCTGCCCTGCAAATGCATTCAACTGGTTTTACAGGCCAGTGTTTGATCTCATCGTAATGATTCAAAAACCATTCAGCAAGCGAGATTGGGGTTGTGACTTCGCTTCCATCGACCGAAGGAAACACTCCAGGGGGAATGCAATCAGGTGGAAACAAAAGCCATTTTTTAGATCCAGTTATGACCGCATTCCATGCAGATGTGGAATTCTTGAAGGAGAAATCCAGCGTAAGTACCTTTGGAAACTTTGGAAGTATGAATAAACTCACAGGATCGAGATGGAATGTGGACCCAGAACGAGGAGGTCCAATAATAATCCACCGGTAATCAGGCCTCTTTTCGGCTCCCAAAACTTGAAACAAGTCTTCTGAAAAGTATTCGGGAACCGTGTAATCATCGGCAAGACTTGTGCGATGAGAAAAGTACTTGTCGAAGAGATAAAGTGGAGCTTCTTCGAACGATCCTCCATTTTCGCGACAGTGTTTTGCATAAGCGGCGTAAGATTTGAAGGGTAGATCCACAGATTCAGCTCGGAAAATGGTATCTCCAACGGTTTTCTCCAAGTAATCCATGGACCATTTTTTGAAGGCTGGCCATTTTGTCACGACATCAGTCAAGATGACAGGCTTTCCCGGCTTGTCGTACTCCTCAATGAAACATTCCATAGAGAGATTGCATCTTCGATCAATGTTGTCTGGAGCATTACTTCGGCATAGCGCGTCGAGCGGAACAGTGGAGCATCGCCATGAACTGAAGAGATAGTCCGAAAAGAAGCCAACTTTGATGGGTGCGTCTGGCACAAAGACAATGTTCTCCTTCTCATTGACAGACAGGCTCGCAAACAAAGCTGCCTTGTATGTGTTCTTCCATGAGTCCGAAAAGGCGCCAAGGCCGCCGCCAAAGCGCGCGATGCACCGATCACGCCACACAGCGTCTGTATTGCAGAGCACATACAGCGCACGGGAGCAACGCATCAGTCGGAATACTGTGGATTCATTTACTGCATCCGTGTTGCAAAGCAAAACCCTGGATCGCATTCCGTTTGTTCAGTTGACGATTGTGAGTCAGCAACCATCCCGTCCATCACACAACTTCGAAGAGCAACATACGTCATCAGGGCTTCATCGTTCAGTACCGCAATAGCTCCCAGTCCACGCCGCCGATCAGCGGGTGGTCGCTGATTCGGTCCTGGCGCAAGGAACGAGTTTCCCATTGGCTGCACACCGAATGGATGCGACTTCAGACTGCCAAACTTGGAGATGGGCGCAGTGCGTGCCTTCTTGCGCCGAGGTTTCGCTTCCATGTTGCGTCAAAAAGAAAAATTCCACAAGCGTTTTGGATTTGCATCACCGTCATTTCGACCAATATTTTATTCACTGTAAAAAATGGCAAGCGACAAAGTCACAGTGCAAGGCACCAATGAGGACGCAACGGTTGCCCGGCTGTGAGCATTGCAGCATCAGTCACTCTCACGCTTTTGTCCCAACAACTTCCTGCACGTCAGATCTGCCATCAACTTGGGCTATTTCAAGGACCCTTTCACAACCGCATTCGTCAAAATGAGAAGTGCGCAGCGGAAACCTCCAATCATCAACCGAGGCACATACACGCGATTCTCGGCCATTCAGAAGCTTGTCACGTCGTTCCTCAGGAGTAGCCCCAATCCAGCTTTGGATCGCCAAATCATTTGCTTGGGAGCAGGCTTCGACACTCGCTTTTTCATGCTGAAGGTTTTTGAATCTTTATGTTTTGATTCATTCGCTTCCTGCGGAACTGATTTCACTATTTATTTCTTTGTCGATTCAGGTTGAGAACATTCAACCAAAGCTTCATATTGACATCGATTTCCCAGAAGTCACGTCTCGAAAGGCCCAAATTATGAAAAAGAACAAGGAAATGACCGGGCTCCTTGGCAATCATGTACTTGGTGATTATCCATAGCGTGCGCTCGTAAACCCGAATTCTTCTCAAACAAACGTAATCGACATGATCCAGCGGCCGGAGGCTCTGAAATTCATGGGGATGAATACTGCCTAATATCTGGGGACTTGACTCAATGGAATAGCGAGATTGTACCCAAACTAATGAACGTTGGCTTCGACCCAAGGTGAGAACGCGAAATCTGTTTCGGAATTTGACTGACGTCCATTGTTTCTTCGCACGTCCCAGCGTACCAACACTTATTTTGGCTGAACTAGTATACGTATACATGCCACCTGAATCTGTGCAAGACATTCTGGCTTGGAGCGTCTCTGCAGTAACATCATCGGTTATGATCAACTATGATCAAATCAACCCGCACGACTCTTTCGGAAAAATGATGATGGATAATCTGAAGGTAAAGCTTGTGATTGTTGCATGCCCGTTTTTGCTTGCAAAAAGTGATCATTAGCGCTCAACTTTTCAATTACGTTGGATTTAGATGCGCAATATTATGCTCCCAGGGCTGTTGGCATATCCGTCCCTCGAATGTCAAAAGAAGCGTTTCTTCGACGGTGGTTACGTTTTAAATGCCACGGCAGTAACCATGCTCGATCAATATGAAATTCATACGCCTCCAGAAGAACGTCATCGGGTGTCCAAAGTGGAAATGTTTGATGAAGTAGAGGAGTGGCAACTGATGGCAAGCCATTACTGCATTGCGTGGGCATGCCAATCAAGGGATTCTTTGCCTCATGATTGGATGAGCAAGTTGTCGCTTTGAAAGTATAAAACACGAACACGCCGTATGCAGGCTGATAACTTTTTTTATTTTGGTACATGTTCTATTTATGGAGAGGGCTCATTCAAGTTCCTTACGAGAAACTCGTTGTACGACGGAGGGTTGGCACTGTCAACAACGGTCGGTTCGGTGAGGTCCAGAGCAGGCATTGCCAGCGAATTGCGATCATCGGCTTCGTAAGGAAAAGCATCCAACCCAACGAAGCCTGCACTGCCAGCGTGGTGGGCATCGTTGCTGACGGTGATTCCGCTCACTTTGACGTATAGTTCACCAAGATCTTGGCTCTTTGCAAGTGCGCCGCGAGCCTTGAGACGAGCTGTATTCCGCTCAGCAACAGATGGGTCGTGTTCGTCTGACGATTGCGTCTTTCGGCTGCGGCAACATAGCAGCCAGCCCCAACTCATTCTGGGAAAAATTAAAGACTGGCACGCACTTGGAAATATAAAAGTTGGAAGGAGATACGGCACGGTATTTGAGAATCTGAGAGATACAGTCTGGTCTTTGTGTATCTGTCGCGGGGAGCCTGCTTGTAGAACCTGATTGGTAAACATGGCCGAATAAACATCAGGAATAGAATTTACCGAAAAGGGGGATTTGCAAACATTCGACCCAAGTTCGCATTTCGTAGCGCAAGATCACCTGGAGGTATGGTCAGCAATTATTCATATCTCAGTCTCAGATGACCCGTGAGATTTATGACGCATCAAAATGAGTTATTGCAACCCAAATGGAATCCTGTTGTTCTTATAGGGTTGCAACACGCGAATTCGTAATGACAACAGCAGACGCTTTAATCAGGTAGTGAGTGCTTTACTGCCAATTCAGTCGCGTCTCAAAGTGACAGAAATACAGAGATAAGTTGGTTTAAATGGATGGAGGAAATGCTGGCGCAGTCCTGATGCAACAGGTGCATAGAGAAGGGAAACGCGCAGATGTTCGCAGGCTGGCACATAGTTTTCATGGATTCCTGGGCGCGTCAATCGTCAACATCCTCGATCGTCAGACGCAAGTTGGAAAGCTGTTTGAGTACCTCGCAATTGCTGATATTGTTACTTTGACACGCAAATTAACCCTCCGAAACTTAGGTGTGATCAAGCCAACTGCATTCACTCATCAGAAGCAGTCAGTCCAAGACCCTATCCCCGTCAAACCTAGCCTTGTCTCTTTCACACGCCGTTTCTATTCCAAAGTGCACAAACAAAGTGACTTGCTTCAAAATAAAAAAATGGCCACAGTTGAAGCCTTCGTCAATATATCTAAGAAGAGATCAGCAGGTGGATAGGCACGTATCCAGATATCATTGGGATGGATGACCTCCTTGAAAGAGATTTGGTGCTCAAAGTTTAAAAAATAATTTGCGAAGAAGAAATGGAAGTGGAAGCGAATTTGCACGGCGGAGCAAAGGGGCCTTTGGTGGCCATCCTGCGCGCCCTCAAGGACCTTAACAGAAGCAACACGCTCAGTCTGAGATTCTCGGAAAATTTCGGGCTCAACTCGCACTTCTCTTGCGGGCCTAGCGGGTGTGTACCAACTGCCCCAATTCACACGTCATGCTCATTAACTGATCACTGCTCCGTTTTTTGGTCGAAATCAAAAAGAGACGCAAAAGCTGCCTTTGCATCCTTCCGTCTATTCGCTGCTCCCTCCGATACACAGAGCACCGCGTCCTCGCCGAAGGGTCCCGGAACCGATGGACCTGTGCGGCGAGAGGCCGCCCACTACGAGGCACAGCTCGCAAAATTCCACCCGTTCCACTTATTCACATTCATCCCTCCACACTCTGTGCAACTGTCGTCGCTGTTTGTTGGCTTGTCTTGCAATCCAGAAGTGGTCAACACGAACGATGATATTGATGACGGACTCGTTGTTACGCTGTCGGTTCATCCGAAAACCATGTTCCATCAGATGGAACTTGTCGATGAGCTGGATCGCATTTCCTTGAGGAGTGAAAAAGCGGAAGCGGGTTGTGAGCTTTATTTCGAGAGTTTGGGTGAGTTTCGGAATTCTTTTTTCGACGAGCTTCACTGACCAGTTGAGTATATCTCATGCTCCTTTTCTTTCGATCGGGGCGAAGATTTGGGAAGGAAAGTGTTGTACGAAATGGACTTTGTCCCAAACAAGATTGATCCGATCGTTCATCGCCTCCCAACAGCGCCGGCGGGTTACGCGTTCGTTGTTCAGATCGAAGCAAAAGAATACGTTCGGACAATCGCTGCGTTGCATGACGCCAGCGATCGCGGTGCGTGTTAATTATCCAAAGAAATGGGAAAATCAGCTGACTTCTTTTTCGTCATTGCAGTGACTATAAAGGGCGCCAAAAATTCAATCATGTTCGAATCGTCTGGACCGAATGGCACTCTGCAAGTCGGGCTCTCGCAGAAATCCAACGCTCCAAAACGACAGGTAATATATTCGTTTTTTTTTTTCATGCCCTTCAAAACTAAAAAGCAAACGTAGATTCCGCGGTTCAAAGTTCTCCACTATTCCAGCCCAGGAATTGAGCAAACATTCAACACTCGATACCTTTTGGCATTCGCGCATGCAGTTCATCTCGGCACGACAGTTGTTTTGTCGTTTCCTCCAAACCCATCCAGCCCAATCCTTGCCACGATCGCTCAATCTGCCACAGGAAGCCGCGCCGCATCTCCACATGGAAGTCGCCCCGAGTCGCCGTATGGCCAACCAACGTCGACGGTTGCGCCTTTGAGGCCGGCCCATTCGCACTTGCGAATCTCACATCCGATCGAGCTAGTCTCGATATCGCCGCAAGAGGCAACGGGCTTGGGTGCCAGTCCCGGGGAAGACGTCTTCAAGATGGCTACATCGTTTTTGGGTCCCAACAGCAAAGAAGTGGCAACTGAAGCTGCGCTGGATGCACGGAAGACTGTTGGGGTGTTGGAGTACTATCTGGCCCCTGAAATGCTGCAACAGTAATCCATGTTTTTCTCGCTTTTCCCGCTCTTTCTGCACGCACTCCTGAAGTTGTCGTGGTTGTGTTTGAAGAATACAGTCTCGACTCATGTCAGCCAAGGACTTTAAAATTTGTTTTTATTCAGCAAACACGACTAATGACTACGCACATTCACCATGAATCCACTTCAGCAGAGACCCATCTCCCTCTTGATGCTCTCAACGACCTGCATGCTACGTTGATGCATCGCGGCCATGGAATCCAGGTCAACCCCCGAGTCGTTGCACTCGAGCGGTGGCAGGCTCTTTGGGTACTGGCCTCCGCTTTCTTTCCCCACCATCGATATTCCCGCAGCTTTCGACATGGTTGGTTTCTTGATTGTGCGTGCGTACGATATCATCTACTCCCCGCAAAATTGTTTCAGACAAGATGGGGCATCATGTTTGAAAAATGTTGATGAAATACCTTTTCACGCTTTTCAAGCGCTGGATCTTTCTTATCCCTTCCGAAATCACCGAAACGAGACATGTTTGTTTTATCCGCGCCGACTTGCAAAAGCGAATCTCCTGAATTCGAACCACACTCGCCGCGGTCTTTTGCGTGCATGACACCAAACCTGTTGTGATGGCTCGCTCTCAGATTTGCCAGCATTCGAACATGTCCCGCGTACGTTTTTAACCGTTCCGCCTTTTTCTTCTTTTCCAGGTAATGTTCATTCTCACGGTCGAATCCGAGCAATCCGCGAGACTCGGTCCCAGCGATGGATGCACACAACATGCTCAGTTTCGATACAGAGGTTGTTTGGGTGAAACTGCTTGATGGGCGCAAGGTTGGCGATGCTGAAGATGGGCTGCTATATTTCCATGTTTTTGTGCTGTTTTTCACAGCGAGTTGTGAAGAATACGGGCCGCGAATGACTGCTGCTGCAAGATGATTCTGGTCTTGCTGCTCTTGAGAGAAAGTGGATGATGTGAAGGTGGGGTCTGTCCTTGTTGGCACTGGTTCCAGCAAGAGACTTTTTGGGTTCAGTTTTGGTAAATGAAACCGACGCGCTTTCTGGCTCTGTGGCGGATTTTCATTGTTTGATTCGGATCTGGGCATATATGAATTGGATACTTCGAGATGAGGTGCCGGTGCAAGCGGGTGCTTTTTTGAAGGAATGGCAGGGGTGGATTCGTGAGTGAATGTTTGCAGCAAATGTAGTGAGTCTGATTTACTGTCGTCGACAGAGTACGCGTAGGACTCTGACTTTTTGAATGTGCTGACAAGATTTGACTGCGCCGACTGTTCGAGGCTTGGCAGGAACCCGGCCGGTTTTGGTTGCAGCACGGATTTTTTCAACTTTTTGTTTGAATCAACCAAAGGCCGCCATTCTTTGGCATAGCTTCCATGGAGAACCGCTGTGGCGTGCTGAACGGCGAAGGGAGGGGCGGTCGACAGGGTCCCTTCGCCGTTATGAAAATATTTGCCGGAGCCAGCAGCGGTTTGCAAGTCCGCCTCAGTTTCGTACTCAATAATGGGTAAGTCCTTTTCGGAATCCCATTTTGTGATTTGATGCAGAGAATAAAGCCGGTGAGGTAAAGTTTCCGCATGCTGGATGCTTGTTTGATGTGGTACGTCTGAGCTGGTCAGTGGCAGTTTAATACTGCCGTTCAATGTTCGAGATACGATCGGAGTGGCAACCCTGCTTCTCGTTTGTGAACCGTTACTGATGGGTTCAAGCGGTTTTGGGGATTTCGGAGGCTGCATTTTGAGGCCCTGCGCAGGTTGGGGCAAAGGCAGAATTGGAAAGATCAGATCTGGTCGAGGGATGTTACTCTTTTTGTCAGAGTATTTCTGTTCGAGAGGTGTTGCGACATTTCGAAGCTGCTGGTGCAGTTGAATCTGGTTACTGTTTATGAGTGTGAATGCGTCCGTCACAAATTTCTGACTTCCTTCGGAGTGGTGTTTAATGATAGTTGGGATGGATGGGTTGAGATTCCTCATGAAGGGATAGTGCTGCGGCGGCGCAATCAATGGATACTTGTGAGTGGATGGACCCCGATTACTGTTTACTAACACGGGTTTCAATGGCTGCTGATGTTGCTGCTGTGGCGCCACTTTTTCTTTCAGTTTTGGGGGCAGGTTACTCATGTTTCCAAAGGGTCTTGCCGCGGGTGTTGAAGATCTCGCGAGGGCAATTTCGAAATTCGCTACCATTGATGGAGCCAGATCGTACTGGGACGGTGTGAGGGTATCTTTTACGGCAAGAGACTCCGTTGTTATTGACTTGTCTTCAGTGTCGTTGCAATCTTTCGAGGTAACATCTCCTGCCAGCCAACCTCCTAAACTATTTAATACCCTGATCACCGACGTGCTGATACCGTTTGCTGTCACTTCGGATATAGCTTGGCTTTCAACTGCCACAAAACTGTGATTCACATATGCAAGCAATGGCTGGTGAGGTTCATTGCTCGCACTTGATTCCAAAGTTTCAAATGGCTCCAGAACATCGGGTTCCAGTTTTCCAAGCGTTTCGGCAGGTTTTTCCGTTGTCGCGTTTTGTACACTCGCAATTTGGGGTTGAGCTTGCGCTGACGTGTGTGATTCATCGTCTTCTAGGTTTTCAATGTTCACTGCATCTGCTGTTGTTGTGTCGTCCATTTCTTGTTGCGGTTTTTGCTGCAGTTTATGCTGGGCCATGATCAAAGCCACTCGTTTTTTGGATCGGGGTTTCCGTTGAAGAATCAAATGATGCGAACTTTTAAAACGAGGTTCCGATTTGCTTTGTGAGTTGGATTCACTCTTCTGAGTCACTGGCGTCGGCAAACGTGACTGCATCTTTCGACAACGGTTGGGATGTCAAGATTTCGTTTCCTGCTGTTCTTGTCCAAACGCGAAAATGTCAGCCAAATCCCCGCATTTGCATATGTAAAGCTTTCAGTACTCACTTGAAGGGTACGCTTCCAGAGTGGGGTTCAAAAAAAAAGAACTCGCTGATTTTGTTTCGTGAACGAAACCTGACAATTCCGAAACGAAAAAAAAAAAATGCAAATGTTTTTTTTTATTCACTCACGATGCCACTCTTTGATCAGCTGCCGCGCTCTTTTGAAGAGCAGCTAGTTTGATGAGTGCATCCTCCGCCATTTGCTGGGCTTTTTCAGCCATCCCAAGCGCGTCATCTCGTTCCCTCAAAACGTTCTCGAGAACATTGCTTTCTCCGCCAACATCTTTCAAGATTCTCCAAACAGGGTTTGCTGCATTTGGGAGAGAATGTTTCATATTTTACGTAAAGTGCGATCATGGATTTTCCTCACCTCCACTGTCGTTGATATGCCGCTTCTGCGTCTCCAGCAAATGAATCTGATTACAATAATGAGCATTTAAACTTTCAATGTGGGCTAAAAGTTCTTCGTGTGATGGATCGTTGGGCAGCACCGGCGGAGGAGCAACGGCTGCTTTTGAAGCGGACCGTTTCGTCTGGATACAGAACACGGATAAGCAAAAAAAATAGAGCATCTCAAGCTTGACGACAAACTGAAAGAAGATTAAGGAACTATGCCTCACCGACTTCACTGTGGGTGAGCCCGCCAAATCGGGGTCGGCCTTCCGCTTTTTCGGTTCTGGCGGATAAGTGCCGAACGAACTCACACCGCCGTCCAGAACAGTTGAATGCGCGGGTTGAATGCTTCCATCGCTGGCAACGTCATAAATAACAAGTCTGTTGGAGTTTCCCTTTCTGCTTGTTCCATCAAATGAGCACATTGGGAGGGGATGTTCGGGTAGGGACATGAGCCCTTCAACTGTAAAAAATAAAAGCGGTCAGGACCCTTCATTCTCCAGAATGAAGACCTCCAATTCTCGATAGAAATTCACCGCGTTTGGTTAGCTGCTGGCTCAGCGTGGTCATTATACTCCCTCTTTCCCCAGCGATGCTCGTATTTCCCGTCATATACAGCCAGTTCTGTTCCAAGGCGTCGTAAATGACTGCTTTCTGAAAGACCATGGACCCGTCGGTGAGTTTCTGACCGGCGTTGTTGTGAATCAAGTTGAAAATAACGAGCTGCAGTCTTTCGCGGCTGGCAGGAATGGATATCAGTCACGCCCACCCGCAGTTTAGAGCTGTTACTCACACTGTCGTTGATATCTTTTGAATGAGAGGGTGCCCGCCGTTGTTGCATTTGCTGCATTCTGCCAAACGAATGCCACGCATAAGACACAATGGTCAAACAGAGAAAGAGACGTACCAAAGTGGAAGAAGGGATCGCCCAGCAAGAGAGACGCGAAGGTTGCCAAGTTTGGGATGCATTCTACAAGAGGCGAGAGTGAGTCACTCCTTAGTTACGCTGAGTGCGGCATACTTTGGTGGTATCTGTGTCCGCACTTGTGGCACGAGAGCAGGGGCATACTAGAGACACTGCGACGTGGGGATTAGTTGCTGGCGAGCATGCTGGCGAGCTTCTCACTTGAGCTCGACGGCATTACAAACACAGTTCATTTTTTTATTGAATGCAATGTCAAGGCAGGGAGCCCATGCATGCATGAAGTGAGTGTCGCTTGCGTGCCCTCCACACAGCATACACACACTGCACACGCGCATTAGTGCACATTTAAGTCACAGTCGAGTGGTCAAGTCAGCCACTTCAGCGCCACATCGACCGCTCCCGAATTCTTTCCGCTCCGGCGCCAATTTCAAATGATTGCACAAATCCATACAAATCAGTCGCCAAGCCATCTTCCTTTTTGAAATCATGTCCAAAATGGGAGCACTCGATCCTGAAAAGGTCTCCTCAGAGCAAGAGCACGACACGCCAATCGAGCAGCCAGAGCTGCCGCTCTACAAGGTTGGCTTCATCAACCGTCTGACCTTCTCCTGGATGGACAGGTACCTTTACCCTCACCCTTGTCTCTCTTGCCAAGCTCCACCGCATGCGCTAACGCCTCAGTGAACTAGGTTGTTCGTCAAGGGATGGAAGAAGCCACTCGTCTTCTCTGACATGTACCAAATCCCCGACGCTCTCAACACACAAAACTTGGCCGACACTTTTGACACCGAATGGAAGGACCTGCTTGAGAAGCGGCTCGCAACCGGCGATAAAAAGAACCCCAACGGCTTGCTCCTTCGAGAGGCCATCTGGAACCTGTACGGCAAGCGCATTCTCTCGTGGGGAATTCTGCTGCTGCTTTCAAACTTGTGTAACTTGTTCGCCCCCTACTTTGTCAAATTTATTCTGGAGTACTCTGCCCGTAAGAAGTACCCGACCCTTGCCGAGCCAGTTGCCTCTGGCTTTGGCCTTGTCTTTGGTCTTCTGGCCTTGCAAGTCGTTGGAGCGTTTTTCTCCACCCACTTTACTCAAGAGGCATCCATTGAAGCTGTCCGCGTGAGAACGATGATGACTGCTGTGATCTACCGGAAATCACTGCGTCTGTCTTCCAGCGCCAGACAGGAGTTCACCTCCGGCAGTGTCATCAACTTGGTGTCGACCGACACAAACCGCGTTGAGCAATTCATGTAAGGATTCTTGCCTGAGCCAATTTTTCGCTCGCATACTGACATGCCTTTTCAATTACAGCAACATGGCAAACTTTACCTGGACGATCCCTGTGTCCCTTACAATCAACATTGTTTTCCTTGTTACGTCGCTTGGTTGGCCAGCTCTTGCTGGAATTGGGCTCCTCGTTGCGTCAGGACCTCTTCAAGCGTATTTATTCAGCCTCATTATGAAGATTCGTGCTGTCATGGCTCCCATTACCGGAAAAAGAGTGAACTTGTGAGTGCAGGTTTTATAAACAACGCAAGTTTCCACTCTCTCAACAAGCCACGAATTATAGGACCACTGAAGTTCTCTCTGGTGTTCGTGTCATCAAGTTCTTTGCTTGGGAGAATGCTTTTTTCCAAAAAGTGAGCGAAATCAGAAGCGAAGAAGTCGCATTGGTGCTCCGCCGTTCCGTCTTGATGGCGTATGTTATGACACAAGGATTTGCGATCCCGATTCTCTGCTCCTGCGTTACTTTTATCATTTACGGATCCCTGAACGTTTTGAACCCTGCGAACATCTTCTCCGCAATGTCCTGGTTCAACCAGCTTCGGTAAGAGGAGCATATTTTCTGAAATTATCTTAAATATTGTCTGACATGTTCCCCGTCTCTTTCTTTGCCGATAGAATGCCTCTTTTTATGCTCCCTATGTTGCTCAACACTTTTGCCGAGTTCAACGTTGCTTTGCGCCGTATTGAAGCACTCCTTCTTGCCTCTGAAGTCGAAACAACGAAAGTCACCGACAACAACGCCAAGTACGCAATCTCCATCGAGAACGGAGAGTTTGAATGGACCGGTGAAGTGTACGCCCACGGATTGGACAAGCCAGATCCTCTTACTCCCGGAAAGGGTGGCAAGCCTGGTGCGGGTAAACCTGGAGCTGGTAAGCCTGCTGCCAAGGCCGGCGCTGCTGCTGCACAGGAACCTGCTGTAGTCTCTGAATCGGAAGTAAAGATCTCCTCGCTCAAAGGCATCAACCTCAACATTGAGCGCGGCTCTCTGGTCGCTGTCGTTGGAGCTGTAGGAAGTGGAAAGAGTTCGCTGTTGAATGCATTGATTGGAGAAATGAGAACGATTCAAGGATCGGTTGTCTTTTCCGGCTCGCTTGGATACGCAGCGCAGACAGCCTGGATTCAAAACGCCAACCTCAAGGAAAATATTCTGTTTGGGAAGCCATACAACAAGGAGCGTTACCTCAACGCACTGTTGGACGCTGCTTTGTTGCCAGACTTGAAGGTGCTTCCCGATGGTGACCAGACTTCTATTGGAGAACGTGGAATCAATCTTTCTGGTGGTCAGAAGCAGAGAGTCAACTTAGCTCGTCTAATTTACAACGATGCCGAAATTGTGCTCATTGACGATCCGCTGTCTGCTGTCGACGCTCATGTTGGAAAGCATCTCTTCAACAACTGCATCAAAGGTGCGCTCAGCAGTCGGACCCGTATCCTTGTGACGCACCAGCTGCACTTTTTGCCACAATGTGACCGTGTTGTGGTTCTGAAAGATGGTGCCATCTCTGAGCAAGGCACGTACCAGGAGCTCATCCAAGAAGGCGGCGAATTCGCAAAGATGATTGCCTCATATGGTTCCGAAGAGGACAAGGCTAGCAGCGACAGCGACAACGGTGACGCTGAGAAGGAAATCGCTCTTGACCGCGAACGACAACTCCTTGAACTCGCGGAGGTTCTTGCATCCAAGAAGGCCGGAAAAGACATCATGTCTGTGGAAGACCAAGAAACTGGTAAAGTCCCCATGCGTGTCTGGCTCAACTACGTTAAGGCTTCTGGTGGCATGTTTGGTTTCGTGATTCCGCTCGTTCTCGTGATGCTCGTTTTCCAACTGGCTCGTACCGGAAACGATCTTTGGCTGACCTGGTGGACTGGCAACAACTTCAATCTTACCACCATTCAGTATATTGCCGGATACGTTGTCTTGGCCGTGCTTATGACGCTCGGTACATTTGGTTATGCTCTCTTTTTTGCGTACTCTGGAACCAGAGCTTCGAGAGTGCTGCATGAAAAGGCTTTGGAGCGCATTCTGAGGGCACCAACTTCCTTTTATGGTGGGTTCTATTTCCATCTGCTTGCCTTGTCTGACCCTGACTGACCATCCCTTTCACAGACACAACCCCTCTTGGTCGAATCTTGAACAGATTCTCTCGTGATGTCGATGCCGTCGACAACAACTTGTCCTTCTCCTTCCGTCAACTCATTTCTCAAGTCGCCATTTGTCTCTCCACATTCATTGTCATGTGCTCCGCCCTTCCATGGTTCACTGTCGCGATCGTCCCATCTATTGTTATTTACTACTGGATCTCGGCAGTGTACCGAACAACGGCAAGAGAAATGAAGCGTCTGGACTCAACATCCAAATCGCCTCTCTATGCCAACTTTGGTGAAACGCTCATTGGGATTGCCACTATCCGGGCATATGGCGACGAAAGGCGATTCATGCGCCGCAATGATGATGTGACTGATAGAAACAACAGTCCATACTTTTTGCTTCTGACTGGCCAGAACTGGCTCTCACTGCGATTGCAAATTATTGGTGCTGCGCTTGTATTGGTTGCGGCGTTGTTGGGAGTTATCACGGATTTGGATCCTGCTCTCTTTGGACTGACGCTTTCGTGAGTGTTAGCTTGTTTGTGTTCGGGAACTTTGAACGCTAAATTTACATGATTTTTCTTATTTAAAGATATTCCCTCTCCGTCACTCAGATTCTCAGTTTTACCATCCAGAACTTTACCCAAACTGAAATTGCAATGAACAGCGTTGAGCGAATGGAAACATATGCATACAACCTCCCAGTTGAAGCTGACGCCATCATCAAGCACAACCGCCCAGACAAGGAATGGCCACGCGAAGGAATCATTGAATTCAAAGAAGTCGTGATGCGCTACGCACCAAACCTGCCCATTGTGTTGGACAATGTGTCGTTTGCAATCAAGAGCCGGGAAAAGGTTGGAATCGTGGGTCGCACTGGATCCGGCAAGTCATCGTTGATGCAGGCACTGTTCCGTATGGTCGAGCCAGCTTCCGGCAAAATCTTTATTGACGGTGTCGATATTGGTGGTATTGGTCTGTCAGACTTGCGATCGCGTATTGCCATCATTCCACAAGATCCTGTCGTTTTCAGTGGAACTTTCCGGTCAAACATGGATCCATTTGCTGAGCACTCTGACAATGAGCTGTGGGACGCGCTTTCTCGTGCCGGCCTCAAGGCAAAGGTTTCCAAGACCGAGAAGCAACTCGACGGAATCGTTGACAGTGGTGGTGAGAACTTGTCTGTAGGTGAAAGGCAGCTTTTGTGCTTGTCAAGAGCCATGCTCAAGAGTCCGAGAATTCTGATCATGGACGAAGCTACGGCAAACGTGGACTACGAAACTGATGCGTTGATTCAAAAGAGTCTGCGCGAGGACTTCAAGGACTGCACAGTTCTCACGATCGCGCATCGTTTGAACACGGTGATTGACTATGACAAGATCATGTTCCTTGAGAAGGGAGCTATCGCCGAGTTTGATTCTCCGGGCAAGTTGTTGCAGGATGAATCGTCGAGATTCTTTGCACTTGTTGCTGAGACTGGAGAGGGCAATGCGGCGATGCTCAAGGAAATGGCAAACGGCCAAGCTTAGAGTTTTTTAAGTATCTTTATAAAGTTAACATTATAAAAGAGAATAAAGCGAAAGCGTTCTCTCGTAGTAAAGTAAAATGCCCCGAATATTCAGTTTGTTCACTTTAATTATTGTGCATTTGTCATCACCAATTAAGAAAGAAAAAATTTAAGAGGTTCAACCATCCCCAATCCCCCATCCATCGATCGCATCCCCAATCCCCAATCCCTCATTCATTGTCTCGACTCCGTCATTCGCCGTTTACGCGCAGCCTCCTTGTTGCGCATGATCGCGCGGTCACACGCGTCTCTGGAAGCTGGGTCACGGAACTGGAGCCCTAATTTGGTCAGCGTTTCATTCTTTGCAAGCGCATTCGCAAACGTTTGCTCCGCATCAATTCCTGCGGGCGCTTTTTGGTAAGAGAGTCGCACTTCCAGTAGAGCAGAATTGACTGCAAGTGCTTCGGCGAGATGTTTCATCTGTTTGTAAAAGAAGTGTCAGACAAAGAGTAAAAAACTTAAGATACAAAGAAGCGTGTTCAGGTGTGTAAAAAAAGGAGATGACTTACGCCAAGAGGGCCAATTGCATTAGACTCCAAGTTCAAAACCTCGAGGGTCGAGTTCGTCTGAAGCGCCTGCGCCAACTCCGAGGCAGTGGTTGTCGCTACTTTGGCATTGCCCAAGTTGAGTTCTTTCAAATACGAGTTTTGTTCAAGCGCTGTGGCCAACGCGCTCCCGTGCTCGACAGTGAAAATGGAGGCGTCCTTCAGGTCCAAAACGGTGAGCGTTGGATCATTTTCAGACAGCAGCTTGATTGAGTAGAGTAGCTCCTCGAGGAAGGGATTTGTTGATCTGACGGATGCAGTGACTGCACCGATGGGCAGCGGGGGTCCGTCGCTGACAGAACGAGCAATGGGCATTAAAGTGCTCTTACGTGACAGGGAGGAAGACGATGAAGGCGAGATGGGGCGGTATGACGTCGAGAAGCGATGAGCAAAGTCACGCACACTGCCCATAGACGGTGAGCTGGTTGTCGAGTCGAGATGATTTGTTTCACTTTGTTCAGTTGCGTCGCTCGCGACCACAGCTTCTTCAGTATGGTGGACTGGCTGTGGTTCGTCTTTGGCGGTGATTATCTCTTGTTCGGCGAAGGGGGCAGTTGCTTCATATGCGGCAGTGGTGGAGGGATGATTTGTTTCACTTGGTTCAGTTGTGTCGTTCGCGACCACTGCCTGTTCGGTAAGTTGACCTGGCTCTTCTTTGACTGTGATTGTCTCTTGTTCGGCGACGGGAACAGGTGCTTCGCTTGTGGCAATGGCGGCGGTATGATCTGTTTCACTTTGTTCAGCTGTGTCGTTCGTGACCACTGCTGGTTCGATATGTTGGACTGGTTGTGGTTCTGCTTTGGTCTTGGTAGTCTCTTGTTCAGCGAAGGGAACAGGTAATTCACTTGCGGCAGGGGCGGCAGGATGATTTGTTTCACTTTGTTCAGTTGCGTCGTTCGTGACCACCGCTTCTTCAGTATGTTGGACTGGCTGTGGTTCGTCTTTGGTTGTGATTGTCTCTTGTTCGGCGACGAGAGCAGGTGCTTCACTTGCGGCAGTGGCGGCAGGAGGTGCATCCGAGGCGGGTGCTTCTTGGGTTTCGCCGAATTCGAATCCGCTTTCGGAGCTTGGCGAGCATTCGGCACTGACTTCTGTCTCTGATGGGACTGTTTCTTCTTGAGCAGTCTCAATGCTATGTTCGGGTGTCAGGGAATCAAACGAAAACGCGGTCCTGTCGGACTTTGCTTTTGTTTCAGACAGACTTTCCTCGTTGCCAACGTCCAGCGAGGACATGATCTTGACGATGGAGTTGATGTTGACCATAGCTGGTGTTCTTGCGGTTGGAGTGGTGGATCAATGCGGTGGGTTGCGGGTGTGGGAGTTGCGAATGAATTACTTTCTCTCAATTTGCCTTCTTTACCATGTATTTACATATGAGATTTTATCATCCGTAAATAAATACTCTAGCATGATTTTCATTGCAACAATACCCCAATAAATGAACCAGCACAGGCCCTGCTTCACAGCAGTCGACACATGGATCAGCCCTCAATCAATGGCTCTCAACGTGACGTTTGCCTCTGAGCGCGAAATGATGGACCAGAAGTACCACCTTCGCTTCACCTTTCCAACCTGGTTCATCATGGGCCCGCAACCCTACCGCGCCCCCTTTGGCACTGTCACGTGTAAACCACCGGTACTCATCTCTAGCACGCTTCAAAACATGGATTGCTACTCCAAAGAAGCTCCATCGTTTTTTGCCGTCTTTCTCATGAACACGAACGGCGCCTTGCCGTCAGCATACACGCAAATGGCATTAGTCAATAACGATAGGAGTTTAACAGCGTGTGAGATGAAGCAGTGGTGTGCTCCAATTGTATCCGAGGGCGCAAGCGGGACTGCGGACGGAAGTACCAAAATTCCAGACGGATACGTGCAACTGCCCTTGATTGGGCCGCAACCGGCATGGGTTGTGACAGTAATATTTTCATCGCTTGGAATTCTACTAGGGGCGGTTGTGTTTGCGTATGTGAGGTGATGATTCTCAAGCTTGGTTCTTGAGTTTCTTATTCTTTTCCCTTCAAATTATTCAAATGCATGAGGCGTTTTTTTTTTTTTTTTTTCAAGATACAAAACGCGGGGTCGCAGGGCATCTCATGATTCCCTCCCTTCACACCACCTTGTATTTACAGCAAACAACACACCTTCAACGAGTCCAAAAGGATCAGATGGATTTATTGCTGCTCCCTCGCCCACCTCGTCCAATCCACAACCCATGACATTGATGCAAAAAGCTGAACTCATGAAAGTTCAGAATCAGCAACGAGGCGGTGGGAGATAGAGTAAAGTAAAGGAAAGAAGCATCGTTACTCAGTTTTTTTACACAACAAAGAAGTAAATAGATAGTTGGATCGGGCGTTTTGGTTTATCAGCCAAATTTTAATAAGTGCACAACGTACTACCATGACCAGAACGAAGAGCGGGCAAAAATACTTGGGCAGAGCACAATTGAGGGGGGGGGGATTAATTTTGGACACAGGGTTGTAAGAAAAAAACAGGCAACGCGAATAAACCACAAATACAGCCTTGTTTTTTGCATTCCAGACAGAAAAAAAAAAAAAGCTAGCAGACACAGTCGTTAAGTGTAAAAATCATAGGATGCGGCAGTCGTTGTTTGCAGCAGCAGATTTTTTGGGGTCCGCTTCGTCGCCATTGGGTTTCTCAATTTGAGCCAGCATGAGTTCAAAAATGCGAGTCACATTGGTCCCCACTTTTGCGCTCTGGAAAGCCATCGAAACAATGTCAGAATAATTCAGTAAAAACGCCTCCCTCCGTTGCGTAAACTTACAGTTTCAACAAATAGAGCGCCCCACTTGGCGGCGATTGCCTTCCCTTCTTCTTCAGTAACAGCCCGTTGGCCTGCCTGACCCAAATCCGTCTGAAATTTGAAGTGTTATAGTCAAAAACCTGCTAGACACAAATAAAAAGTGGAACGTCAGAGAGGGGCCAGTCACCTTGTTTCCCACAAGGACAATTGGGACCCAATCCATTCCAGTGTCGTTCAGAATCTTATCCCTAATCACCCCACACATGTCAAACGAGCTCTTTGAGGCAATTGAGTAGGTCAGAACATATCCGTGAGTTCCGATCGTGTGCACCGAGTTCAGGATGGAATATTCATCTTGTCTGTTACGAGCAAAAGGTTAATATTGTTCGAGTTCATTTGTGCTCCTGCTGAAAGTGGCTGAAGGGGCGTATTTGCTTTTATACCCAGCGGTGTCGATGATTTCTGCAGCATATTCCTGACCCTTGTGCTTGATGATTTTCGTGAATGTGTTTGCGATGGTTGGGTAGTAACTCTCTGAGAACGTGCTGTCGACGAATTGAATAATGAGAGACGACTGCCAGGAAGGAAACGATGTCTTTGAGTCAAGCGGCGCCCCCAGCAGGGTGGTTTCGTATGAAGTCACTTGCACGTACCTTTCCGACAGAGCGGGCGCCGAGGACGGCAATCTTGCGCACTTTGGGGGGGACTTTCGACATTTGGATCGAGTTTCTTTTGTTCGTAAAATGCGGCAATTATTATTTCTTCAAGAAACGAACAACACTCCAAAACACTAGTCAATATGGGACGCAAATTCTTGGTATGCGGACGTTACCCGATCTCCTTGTTCATACCGCATGCGCTTTCTACGGATCCTTTACCTGTGTTTACTGTGCTCTCCCATAGGTCGGTGGTAACTGGAAGATGAACGGAAGCAAGGCTCTTGTTGAGACGCTTGTGGGCAACCTCAACAGCGCCAGCTGGAACGCAGATCTGATCGGTAAAGTCCCGTTTTGCACTGAATGGGGCAGGCCTTTTCTGAACGTCAAACCCTTATCATTTATCCATTTTCAGAGGTTGTTATCGCTCCACCAGCTCCATACTTGGACCTTGTCCGATCCAAGGCCAAGAAGGAAGTCGCCGTTTCCGCGCAAAACATTTACTTTGAGAAGAAGGGCGCTTTCACTGGAGAGAACAGGTGTCGTATGTCCCCGTGTGCATTTTATTTTTTCGGGCGAAACCGTAATCGCATCCCGACATTCCCGCGTGCTAAAACAAACCCACGCGTATCTTACAGCTCCGAGTTTCTCAAGGATCTCGGCATCACCTGGACCATCATCGGCCACTCTGAACGCCGTGAAATTTTCAAAGAGTCTGACGAGGTTTGTGATTAAAGATGCGCGATGCAATGTGACTCACTTTCCCTTCTCAGGTGACCGCCAAGAAGGTTGCCTTTGCTCTTGCCGAGGGTCTCAACGTCATGGCCTGCGTCGGTGAAAAGCTCGAGGAGCGTGAAGCAAACCAGACCACTGCTGTTGTGTTCCGCCAGCTTAAAGCTATTGCAGATGTCCTGAAGCCAGAAGACTGGGACCGCGTTGTTGTTGCCTACGAGCCAGTCTGGGCTATTGGAACTGGAAAGGTTGCTTCTCCTCAGCAGGCTCAGGACGTTCATGCCGAGATCCGATCCTGGTTGGCTGCCAACGTTTCTGAGAGCGTTGCCCACGCCACACGTATCCTGTACGGAGGTACGAAATCATGCATTTTACTCTCATTTGGCGATATATGGTCGTTTTTTAACGCGTGCTAATCCAGGATCTGTTGGAGCCAAAAACTCGGGTGACCTCCAGTCTCAAGAAGACATTGATGGATTCCTCATTGGAGGAGCCAGTCTCACTGGTGACTTTGTGACCATCATCAACACGCGATCATCTGCCTAAGTTTGATGACGACGGCTATTTTCTTTTTTGCTGTTGAGAACCAACGAGGAAGTAAAATCATGTGAAGGCATGCGAATGTTGAGTTTGCCGACTGGAAGAATGACATTGCCGACACGAAATGAAAGACACCTGAAACCTGTGGCGTGACCACAAAAACGCTTTGTCGTCATACAGTTTATTCACATCTACTCCAGCATTAGCAGGACTCCAACGAAAACCAGAGCAACTCCATAGAGAGTATCTGTAAGTAAGTTATAGGGTCAAGCCGTAATGAATGAACAGTTTCAGCGAAGGAATGGACCGCACCCTTTGATCCCATCTCTTCTCCCAGTAAAATGCCCGCAAGAATCGTAAAAGCAAACGTGAGCGAATTTGTAATGGGGACAATCATGGACAAGCTTGAATTTCCGAGCGTATAGTAGTACACGGCTGATCCGCTCAGGTTTATCGCAAGCGGTAAGACGTACTGTGCTTGGACACTCACTCAGGCAAGATATTTCAAGACGAGTGCGGACAATACCTGCCAACGCGTGAACAGGAAGAGGCATTCATGGAATACTCGGATGTGCCAACTGTGGCTGGCATATTTTTTGGTCACCAGATCGACCCCACGACTGCCCAACCTTTTTTTCACACTTGGTTGTGAGCTAAACTCTGGTTGATTATCAAGTATTATTGGAGGGATACTTGATGAATGGGTTCGTGAACCCCCAACAGATGGCGACAGCAATGAGTCCGCCTGCATTCTCTGTCTGACTGTATGAATAAAGAGACTGGCGCAGTGGTCCCAAGAGGGAAATATCCGCACCAAGTAAGGCCAGAGGAGCGTGCATCTGCATGTCGTTTCGCAAGTATTTTCCTTTTTAAGTTTAAATAGAGTGCCCAATCCAGGATGGTTGGCGTTCGCAGCGTCCGTTACAACCTGAAACTGAGCAACTCGCACCGTTTGCGCTTCGAAGAACCCTACGACGACTTTCTATCGGGACTGCTTGACACGCTCGACACTGTGCATGGAGAGGCTGCTCACGACAGCGACGACGTCGTTGCGAGGGCGCTTGCGGCGGCCGAGACTGTCGCCTTGGCAAAGGGGCCTGCAGCAAAGTGGACTGTCTGGGTCTCACTGGATCTGAAGAACAGGTACGGGCTTGGGCTTCGGTGCTTGTTGCTTATGTCCGTGACTCTAATAGTGCCTCTTCTCCAGATTCCAGTCCGCTAAAGCGGAGGTATGCCCACCTGGAACTACGCACGGCGTATTCACAGAGATGCTACTTATCATCAGAGAGTCTGTCCGGAACCATGCTCCTATTTCAAATCCATCGGCGTCCAACCCAGCCAGGCGCCGCCCAATTAAAAGGACTCTGACGCAGACATCGACCTCGTCAGCCCACGCCATGTTTGCAAGCTTATCAGAATCCTTTCTTGCAGTCAAGGAAACCACTCGCCGCTCACTGACAAACATAACATCTAAAATATCGGTGGCGGCCAAACGACCCAAGATGGACCCGCCCACCTTCAAGTTCCCCACCTCCTCTCAATCAACTGTGGTTAGCCCGTCGAATCTATCACTATCTGCGTCGTCGGCATCGGCATCTGCATCATCATCGTCGTCCATCTCCACATCTTCCACCACTTCCGCCTCCCAAATTTCAAAAATGCTCTACGATGATGCAAACAGCATGCACGGGTCATCCATATATCTTCAAAACGGTCAAGGCTCAACCAGCAGCAACAGCAGCATAAATAGTACTTCTCAGTACAACCTTAGAATGCATGACCTCAACAGCTACTCGGACACCTCAAGCGTCCGAGATCAAATGCTCAGCAACTTTGACGGCAGCTCCTGCTTTTCTTCGTCTGCGTCGCTGTCTGGTCGGACTTCGATCCGCTCCATGAAGACGTATGCGTCTGATTTTGACGGCATTCAAAAGCCCCTGTTTGATGTAAATAGCTCAATGCGAAGCCTGGACCGGTTACAAGATTCCTCAGATGCAAAGTCCATCAACTCGATGAGAAGCAGGAGCCTTCTATGCAAGAAAGAACTATTTGATTGGCAAATGCCCAATCAGATTCCTGTTTACTCTTGCACCCAGCAGCAGCAACAGTCGCCACTTACGTCTTTTCTATCTCTGGATCAATTGGCGAAATTTGAGGTGGCATCAACTGCCCCACCACCACAGTATGGCAACAATAATGCGGGCATGTTTACCGGGAAAAATGCCCTTGCCTCGGATGCGTCTGACATGAAACTTGATTCAGGCCAACTTTTGGAGTTGCTGAACTCATCTGGAGGCTTTTCTGGGGAAGTTTCGACGTACTTTGATTTTCTTGGTGGATCGGGAGGTGTCAACGAACAGCTGCAATCGGACCCAGCATTCCTGGCGTCATTTCAGCAAATGCAACAAGATCAACTTCATCAGAAGGAGATGATGGAATACTATCATGGGTGCAACGCAGAAATGGCATTGCACCAGCAGCAACAGCAGCAGCTGTCACAAAGCGCGCAACAACACCCACACAGCAGGCAACAGCAGCAACAACTACAATCAGACCCTGAACCATTACCACCATACTTTGGCATCATGACACCCTCACAACACCCAACCGTGACCCCTTCGTTTGGCTTGGAGACTCTGTCGTTCCGGAGCAGTGGGCGATCTGTTCGAAGTGCCAATCAGTCACTATTGGGAATGGATTTCAGCGAGCAATGCGACATGTTCTTGAATAATGTTGCCGACTCTCCGCGGTCTGGAGCTATGGCAGAGCAGTTTCAGTCGTCACTGGAACCAGTGTTTGCTCAGACAAATCAAATGCCTCCCCCCATGTTACAACCAAATCAATCGGTGCAGTCTATGCAGTCAAATCATGGGCAGCATGTTTCAATGGAAGCTGGCATATCTTCGTTTGACTTTGACGTGGTGTCTTTGCCTCTCTCTGTTCGGCAATCCCTGCTGTTGGATGACGCTAATATTGCGAAAGCTGGCGATAGGGTTCCCCCGCCTCCTGCATATCGCAACACCTCTGAGATGGAGTTTGATTTGGACGGTTAATTACGTGAGATTTTAATGGATAACGGTGGTGTTTTTTTTCTTCAGGCGAACACATTGTGAAGTAAAATATGATCAAGACTGACTCTCTGTGGTTGTGTTTATCCTTTCTCTTCGTTTTACGCTGGTTTTCTCTGTCTGTTTCCAAACAGCCGGTTTGACTTTGAACCGAAGAAAGCAACAATGGGCGCGTGTTGGGCTTCGGATGAGCGACGTTTTTCGATTTCAGTTATTGGGGTAACGGCTCACAGGTAAAATTAAAAAGAAGTGAATGATGGCGGTGTGTTATCTCATAGCAAGTGTGGCTACGGCAAGCCAGGCAAGCCCTTTGCTGTTCTCCCCAACAGAGGAAGACTCGCAGAGGAGACTGGGAGTATCCAGCATGTCGCAGCACATTGGCATAGGCAAAAGACCGACTCATGTCGAGTGGCGATGCATGCGTCGCTGGCTCTGCGAGTGGCGCCGTGAAGATCGAGTCAAGGAAAAACGAAACACTCTGCTAATTTTTGGCTCGAAATTTTTTCCATGAGCTCAATGTCACATGACTGTATGTCACACCATTTAATCCCGTGGGAAGCCGGAAACGGTATAAAAGGACGGCACTTCCGCCAGTCGGAGAAACATAAACTTTACAAATACACACATAGATGCAGTTCACCTCTCTTGTTGCCGCTGCCTCAGTCGCCTCCTTCGTGGCTGCCCTGCCTGCCTCCCACTACCTGTGGCCCATGCCTTCTTCCGTGAGTGCCGCGCGTGTGGAATCGTCTCTGATGGCAGCCTTCTAACATTCAATACCACAGGTGACGGACAAGAATGCAGTTCAGGCCATCAAGTCATGGTCTGACCCAACCGCTTCCTGCTCCGGTCTCAACATCGATGCCTTCATCAACTCATACAAGGCAAAGACTGGAAAAGACCTCCCACGCTCGGATGCTGCTCCGGGCCCAAACCCAACCCAAGTTTACGTTCCCAACCCACCAACATGCTCGCCTGTGGCACCCAAATACAAGCGCGACTACTCGCAGCCACTCGATTTCCAAATCAAGTGTGACGTGAAGACCAAGTTGTCGAAGGCTGCCGAGCTCGCTGGCGTTGATGAATCTTACTCACTGGAAGTCACTGCCACTGGTGCCACAATCACGGCCAGCACCGATATTGGTGCCAAATACGCTATCCAATCACTCTCCCAGCTGATTACAAAGGATGGCCATGTTGTGCTTGCCTCTATCAAGGATGCTCCAACCTACCCATTCCGAGGTTTCATGCTTGACACTGCTCGTAACTTCTTCACTGTCGACGACATTAAGCGTGTCATTGACGGTCTTGCCGCCACCAAGATGAATGTGTTTCACTGGCACATTTACGACTCTCAGTCTTTCCCTATCAAGTGGGATGCCTACCCACAGCTTGACGCCGTCAAGTTCAAGAACGATGATGGATCCCTGAAGCAATACTCCAAGGAAGATGTGAAAGACGTGGTCTCTTACGCGTTCGCCCGAGGAGTTCGTGTGATTCCAGAGTTTGAGTTGCCTGGACACAACGCTGTCTTTGCTGCAATTGATGCCAAGCTTGTCGCGTCAAACAACCACTCCCCATGGGACTGCTCCTCCGGCATTCCTTACTGCAATGCCATGCCTGCCAACACCTCCATCGGTGACAACTCTGGCCCTACAGTTTGGTGGGGACGCCACTACTGCAACCAGCGTGAGTAACTCCTGTTTTGTTTTTGCTGCGTCACAATTTTCTAAATGTGACCTTTTATCAGCCCCATGCGGACAGCTCGATATTGCCAACAACTTAGATGCTGCTGCTGATCTTGTTGACCAGCTTGTTGGTGAAGTTGGAGGATGGTTCGAGGACCCAGTCATCCACGTTGGACACGATGAAATCAACCCACGCGTCTACGGAGTGGTCAAGGACACGGACGACCACCCAAGCCACCGCGCATTCGACAAAGTTATGCCAGCCTTCGAGAAGAAGTTGGTCGCTATTCTGGCCAAGCACAACAAGCAGATGGCCGCCTGGGATGAAGTTGCATGGGACAACGTTCCATCTTACAACACGTCCCACCCCAAGTACGATGCGAATGCTGTCAGCTACAACAGTGTTGAATTGATCCCAAAAGACACCATTGTGACCGTTTGGGACCAGTTCTACCTCGGATCTGAGTTGTACGAAAAGATTGCTGCCAATGGATTCACCAACATCATTGCCTCCCACAACAACTACTGGTACTTTGACTGCTCCCCAGGCGTCAAGTGGTGCACGCAAGCCTTCGAGCAGGGTGCCCGTGACAAGTCTGGCGAGTACATTCTCTACCCCAACCACACTTGGCACAACTGGACTACTGTCTACAACTACGACCCAAAAGACGGTTTGTCCAAGACTGCTGCTTCTGCCATCAAGGGAGGTTTGGGAGCTCTTTGGTCTGAGACTATCAAACGCCACAACCTTGACCGTTTCGTCTTCCCACGTGCCGGTGCCCTTGGTGAGCGCTTGTGGTCCAACATCAAGAAGGACGCCAACACTGAAGCTCGTCTCAACCGTTTCCGCCAATCCCTTGTGAACGAGCACAAGATTGCCTCTGCCGACCTTGAGTTCCTCGGACGTGAAAAGACTGTGTACCGTACCGAGTGGTGTGACTTCAACCTCGACACTCCAGCCCAGAAGACTGTTGAGTGGGGATTCCCAGGACAGCCAGTCAAGAGCGGAAACGGATCGGACTTTGAGGGCAACGGTTACGTGTCCATCCCCAACGACTACTGCAAGATCGCCGGAACATACAAGACAAACGCTTTCACTTACACCAGCCCCGAGGCCATTGCTTACGACTTTTAATCAAGTGTTTTCGTTACCAGTTGTTTCCATTGTAGATTTCGTTGTGCTTTTGTGTAGACTTTGATTAAAAATTGAAGTGTTAGTAAAATAAGACTCCTTTTGCTCAACTGTTCTTTAAGTGCTTGTCAAGTCGAGATATTTGATGCAGTGTCTTGGAGTCTGCGCATTCTTCTCTCTCTTCAAGAGGAATGGATCAAGGGGCAGGGCAGGCCTGAACGAAACAAGACCGACCGACAACGCGACTTAGTCTGACAGTGTATTTATTTAAACCGAGAAAACAATGAGAAAGATTTGTAAGAAACCCAAAAAAACATATCAGACAGAGATGCTTAGCCTCGACTGAATGGAGCGAGCAACGCAGCCCAATTTCACGCTGGACACCTGAAACTTTCGATCCTCCATGACAAGCCGCCTCCATTCTGCACCAATCTCCTCATCACCGGACAACAACAGGCTCAGCCCCTTCACACTCGTTTCCTCGCCACGCACGGCACCCGCATCCAACGCGGCCTGCAATACTTCACTGTACGCAAGTACGCGCTTCAGAGGCTGTGCCAGATACCAGACAATCTCCTGAACTTGTACATCAGCGCCACGGGCAACGGGCGCTGCAGCTGGTAGAGACTCGCCATTTGCAAGACTCTGATACGACTCACCAACAAAGCAGTCCACGACGCGGCTCTGAAAAGTCAAGCTATTCTCACCCTGCTCGTCGGTAAAGGGCTCGCGCTCTTCTTGCCGTGCAATATCAAGCACAGCAGGAAGAGATGCCACCTCATTGCTTTCACCATCTGCGTTACTGGAAGGGGAGGTAACTCCTAGTGCGACCGTCGCATACGTCATGTACGGCGTCGCAGCTTCTGTCGCAAAGCGCATCAGACAGTCGCCGATGGCAAGTACCCCAATGTCATCCCGCTTCGCGTCAGCATCTTCGTCACCAACATCACTTGCTTCCATCTCAAGAACGTATTTGAGTTCCTCCACAAGGACCGCATGCACATTGACAAGTTCCTTGACTACACGATCGAGCAAGATGAGCTCTTCGTTTTCCGCTTCCACCCGCATGAGCGTGCTAAGAGGGCTTTCGTCTGGGTTTGACGGGCTGAAAATGTCAACTTTGCGCGTTGGGGACACCTGAACGAGTGTGGGGAGACCGCGGTCTTTACGCTTGTACAAACGGAGGCGATAGTTGACAGTGTTTTCGAGGTATTCCGCAAGAGATGAGAGATTTGCCAATTGGGCTTCCTATTTTGATTCAAACGTTCACAGTTATGTCACTGCACTTAAAAAAAAAAAAAAAAAAAAAAAAAAAATTACGAAATACCTCTTGCTTCAGCATTCCACGAACATGCTCGTTCCTTCTCGAAAATGCTTCACGAATCTGCAACGCAACACGCACGCGTCGCTCATATTCCTCCTTCCGCAAGGATTCTTCGCGATCGTTTGCCCACAGAAAGGCCATCAAGTCTTCATACTCAGCACGCTCACTGACATTTCCATGGGTTATGTACAAAACATGCAGACTCTCGCGCGCCTCAGCAATGGGCAGTTTCACCAAATGGGAAATCTTTTCATCCCGAGGAAGGGACTTAAAGTTCTGCGGGAGCAGCGTCACATAATGTTGGAACGTGTTTCTTCGCGCAGCTGCTGACATGCTATCTTCACTTGCACGCGATGCAATGCTTGAAGCGCGGTGTGATCTTCGCTTAGATGCTGATCCAGCTGATCCGGACGGTCCTAAGCTTTCCAAGCCGTTTTGATCAAAGCTGCCAGATTGGGGACGGCCGCGTTCCGAGTTGTACCCATTCAAGCCACTGCTGCTGCTTTTGTGCATTTTTGAGCTTCGCTTTGTGAGACTACCGATGGTCAACACATTGTTGCTGTTTGGAATGCTGCTACTATTGGCAGCGTCCATCGTGGATCCATTTGGCATCTGTCCAGAAAACTGCGAAGGTGCTTGGATCTGTCGATTTTGTGGTTGCTGATTACCCATTGCAGACATTTCCTGTGCTTGATTTTGTTCGTGTTCGGCAGAGGATGGCGTCAGCAAACCTGCATTTGCCTGAATGAAGCTTGCCCGTTCCACCTTCAGCACCATTACGGGGCCTTCCCACCCTCTCCGCCTTGCTTGTCTCTCCAACGCACACACGGTCCGTAAAACAGTCAGCCCGCATTTTCGCGTGGGATCATCCTCAAATCCACCAAGGAACAAGTCACTCAAGCTAAACAGCATGCCAGGTTTCACGCCAACAGTTTTACAGAGCTCCAAGAAAAATACAGCCTTGTGGATGGTGAATTCAGGGCCTTTGTTCAAGAGCTTGCATTGGACATGAGGAAACATTTGGCAAGCGAGGTGGCACAGGGGATCTGCAGGTCGAAGAAGTGTGACAAGGTCTGTGGTAGTGCTGTTCCAAGTGGGAGATGCTCCAGAACTGGCTGCATTGGGCTTCGGAAACGATAACACCATATTGACCCACTCCACTACGCGTGGGCTGTAGTCATTGTACATTTGAGCGGGGCTACGACCCGGAAGACCACCCTGGAGCTCATAATTTCGTTGTGCTTCTTCAAGAGTAACAGGTTTTTCTAGTTTGTGCATTGCGCGCAAGTTGAGAGAGAGACGGAATGTTTCGTCGCTGTTCATGATGCGCATAAAGTCTACTTCCGCTGAAGATGGCGCATCTCCTTCTTTCGGGGAGTCAGTGTTATTGATAATGTCTTCATAGGCTTTCGACACTTTGAAAAGATGGCTTTTGAAAGCGGTCACTTTCGATTTTCTGCGTTCTGCCTTATCGATGCTGGCGCGTTTGGCGTCTGTGGAGCTCAGGCTGCTGTTTTGATGACTGACAGCAAGTTCGGCAGCTGTACGCGCCTGTGACATATGAGTATTAGTTGCAACGCCATGAAGTGGCAGCAGGCCCAACATTCAAATTATTCAAACTAATTTGAAGCAAGTGCTCAATAACATACCTCAATTTCCTTCGCCTTCCTCAAACCTTTGACCATCTTTCGAGCCAAAACACCCCTCCAGACCCGCTGTAGGAGACGAACGGCGTTTTCGGTGCGGCGTCTTTCGACACCGGCCTCAAGCATTTTTATGCCTCGAAAGCTAACTCGCACAATATACCCACTGGATTGAGGCTGAGTCCCAGATCCAGATGGAGAAAAAGAAGGTTGAGGCGGCTGAACTCTGCTTATGCTGATGTCTCTTGGAGGCATTTGAATGGAAGTAAGGTACTTGACTGTGGCAGCTACGATTTCATCCTGCGATGGAAAGTAGGTATGGGACCTCTGTAATGCGCTTGGAGGCAAGAATGGATGAAGAAGTGTTCGAAAGTGGGAGTAGAATTGAGGAATTGGAAGAAATGTGTCTGGAGGAAGTTGATGAGTTTGCTGTTGCATTGGTTGCTGTTGCGGCTGTTGTAGCTGCGGCTGCTGCTGAGGAATACGTGTGTTACTTGTGTTGATGGGAGGTCTGTAGTTTGGGTTGAACTGTGGCTGCTGCTGCTGCTGTTGGTGCTGTGGAGCAGAGGGAGGTCTCGGCATGGGCACGGCCTGTGACATCGCAGCGGCTCGAAGCGAGTTCTGCATCATAGCATTCAGTTGGATCTGCGTATCGATGGGATTGGGCTGATTGGACTGACTAGTTTGGGATAGATTGGGTTGGCTGAACTGGCTCATCTGACTGCCAGCCTGGCTGGTTTGGTTTAGCTGACTCGCCTGACCGGCTTGATGCGACGAGAACGATGCTGAGCTGGCGCTACGCGAGTGCAAGTGGGCCTGAGTGGGTGAGTGTGGCTGCGCCTGTGCCGACACACTGTTCGAGCGCGCAAGAGGCGATGCACTGCTGCTGAAGCTGGGCGAGAGCGGCGGCGATCGGTCCCGTTCCCTGTCCCGCTCTTTCTCTCGCTCCTTGTCCTTATCCTTGTCTTTGCGGCCTCCGAATATGCGGAACATTTATTTATACTGTTAAATAGCACAGAGTCACGCTGACCCCCAACGGAGATGCACCCCTCATCATCACTGCACTCGCTCTCCCACTCGCAGTCGCACCTCTCGCTCTCTTTCTCTGCCCTTGCCATCCCACAAGGGCTTGTCGATGCGCTCGCTGAATACGGTACGTGACATACACATGACCAGCTTGCCCACCAATCTGATGTCCATTCGTCAGAACCTCTTTCCGACTCTATATCGTCAAATTATGATCTGGACGATAAACTCCCCGTACAGGTGCTTTGCCCGCTTCATTTGTCTCCAAGACTTATTCAATTCACGACTCCCGAGCACATCCACCCCGAACAACAACACCTCTGCGACTGTTGCTGACCGCATCGTCTCTATTCCTACAGAAAAAACTGATTGCGACAATCATGCAGCGAATGGAAATTGACAAGAAAGAACTCTCTAGAAGAGATCAAATCGTGCGGAAGCTGCTCTCACAAAAGGATGCACTGGCGAATCAGTTCAGCTTCTCCTCGATCCAGGCTTCTTTCTGGGTTAGAGCGCATTCATTTATCTGTCGCACTCCATCCGCCCTTGAACACCTTTGAGTACTCCAATATGTGTAACATCACGTTTCACATTTGTAATGTGCCCACAACCTGGACAATGACTCTGCGCTTATTCAAGCACCAATTCTGCATCCTTCGAAAGCCATCGTACTGATGCTTTACTATTCATGTGCAGGGGAATCATGCTGACAAGGAAAAGCAGCTTGTAAATGAACTGGTCGCAACACGGAATTCCCTCGAACAAATCAAGAAGCAAGCGAACGAAACCTCAGAGCGGCTGATTCAAGAGATTCAAACGGTTCAGATCCATTTAATGTTCCTTCTTTTTTTTTTTTTGTTGTCCCGCTTCTTATGAAGATTCTATTCAGTTGGAATCCATGGACGAACGAAATTCGCAGTTGGTGAAATGGCGGCATCAGCTTATTGCCCTTATGGATAAGGTATTTCTTCAGATTTCTCTTTGGAGTTTATTCAACTCTTACGAACATGTTGGTCGTGAAACGCATCATCAGACTTTCGAAGAAGACAAAGAAGATATCGCCTTAAAATTGCGAATACTGAGCTCCAAAAGCAATTATGCCTCGGTACAGTAAAGTTGTTCGAAGTCCCAAGCCCTTTTCTAATCAAACCATGCGACTTACTTTGCTCAATCTCATCCTCTTCCCTTTTCAGTCAATGGATCAAATGGATCGACATAAGGCGGCGGAAGCAGAACTGAAAGTATCCAAAAAACTATTTCATGCCGCGATGACTCTCCTCCAATTACTCGAAGACAAAGCAGGAGAGATTCCTGACTGGTTCAGGGCAAAATTCATCTTCGGTACGATATTGGTCTTTTGTTGGCTATAAAGCGCATCAGTTGCTTGATTTTGAAGAGTGGGGTGGTCTCATGTATCAGTGTTTTCTCTCTAATTTCCTGTAGACGCAAAACAATTGACGACGCAGGCAGACTTGTTTCTTCAAAATGCATTCTCTATCGATACCACTTTACCCGACCATGAGCCCATGTATAGCGAATTTCCACGTTTTATCGATATCTGTACTGATCTATTCTCTTCCGTCGATCGTGAAAACGTTTAGTCCACCCATGCCCTCAAATCAAGATACCACAGTCGTCGAATCTGTGGTTAAAACTCTACGTCATCGATGCCTCGCCAAATTAGACCGAATCGCAAGCTCTCAAGCATACCTCCAAGCCGCGAAAAACACGGCCACCACGACTCTTGCACGCACACGAGAAATCGTGCGATCTGCTCAAGAAGCGCTCAATGTGCGACGCGTGGAAGTGATGGAGACTGCACTTGAAATGTGGAAACAGCAACATGAGGATGGACATTGGAGGAGGGAGAAGGTGATTGTTGCGGCGTGGGTTTTACCGGTAGATGAGGTAATGATGTTGGGCGATATTGAAATGCGAGATCGTCCGACGCCTGGGCCCATGAGAATTGTGAATGAGGTGCCGACCGCGGCAGATGTTCTGCCCGAGTATGCGCCTTGATCCTTTTCTTGTACCGGTTATCTGTCGCTTGTCCTTTTGAAGAATGATGAGGAGGGAGAAGAGAGTAGGCGCACTGAGAGGGGGGCATCGTGTTTCTTTTTCATTTGCGCAAGAGTGTGTTTATGGTTTTAGTTTGCCGCTTCTTTCAGTATGGGTATACAATTAAACTCGATGTATCTTAATTCTCCGTCTCGATGTCAGCTCATAAGAAGTTGTAAGGCTGTCTGGAAAGGCTGGTGGGGGGCAGATAGGTGGGAATTTTCCGGTAGTGAATATCTTCCAAAATGGTCCAGACTCGCCCACACAGGTACGCCGACGTCGATCGCATCCCCATCAGAGATGTCACGGACGGCCATCAGCCGCCTTCTCTGCATGCAGCAATGGATTACCGAATGGAGCTGGACGAATTCGATGGCAATTCAGGCTGTGATGGAGGTTACGGACTTATGCGAGAGCTATGACATGCTGCGAAACAACGACCTTCAAACACCTCTATTCCCGCTCCACTGCTTCATGGATGCAAATGGCGCTGACACAACTCTCTTCTGATCCTTGCAGACTCTACGCCAAGGGAAAGATCCTCGGATTCACCCGCTCCAAGCGCAACACCAAAGAGCACACCTCCCTCCTCCAGATTGAGAACGTGCAGACTACCGAAGACACTGCCTTCTACCTCGGAAAGCGTGTTGCCTACGTCTACAAGGCTAAGCGTGAGGTCAACGGATCCCGTGTCCGCGTTATCTGGGGAAAGGTCACCCGCAGCCACGGAAACAGCGGTGTCGTTCGTGCCAAGTTTAGAAGCAACTTGCCACCAAAGTCATTCGGTGCTGGTATCAGAATCATGCTCTACCCATCCCGCGTTTAAGATCGAGTGAGAGGAGAGGAGGATCTGCATTTCAGGATGGAAGTCTTCCTTTATTTCTTTTTCTTTCTTGGTGCGAGGTGATGTGGGTGTTGGGGATGGCTCTGCTGGGCTGCTTTTCGGTTGCTGGAAATCAGTGTGGTGGGGCTTTTTTCAAGCATGTTGAAGGGGAAACTGTGTTTCAAAACGACACAAATGAAGACTCTATTTTACTGAACCCCTGATGTATCGCTGGTCTCAATTATCATTCAGAGAATCTTTAGAAGTCCTCTTCATAGCAGTCTCTGCGTAGTCCATCACTGTCTCGTTAAGCAACTGCTGGCGATGCTCCATTTTAGACTTCCTTGCATGTTTTCCCCTGCGTCCTTTCTGCGAGTCAACCGAACCTGTTGATCCAGTTGCTGATTTTCTTTCGTTGACCTTGGAAGTGTTGTCTTCGTTTGCCGGTTCGTTCTCAACAACATCGGGACTCGCACGAGATTGGTGGAGCGGCAGCGGGGTCTTTTCGAACTTTGCCTTCAACTCTTGCACATTCGAAATCTTTCGCGCGCGAGTCTGCTGGGATGCCAGTGGTGGCGGAGTGGGCGGGGTAATTTCCAAAACAATAGGATTCTTTTCCTCGAATTTAGAAACGCGTCGGGTTTTCGCAGCCACCGGTTTTGACGGTATCGACATGACCAATGCGTCCAACTCGCAATCAATACCTGCCGCCAGGTTGTCAGTGCCTTTTAGAGAAGAATTGTTGTACTGCTTATGAAGGGTTGTATCGGGTTCTGTTCCAATGGTCAAGTTTTCGTAGGACTCGATGGCAAAGTTTAGTTCCGGGGTTGGCTGTGGATCCAGAATTTGCACTTGAATGGACCCCAGCAGCTGAAGATTCTTTTCTCTTGCGTCCAAAACATTATTCAGCGTCGTGTCAAGGCCTTTGGAGGATGTGCCCACTTGGCTGCCTCTGGACGACTTTCTACGATACAATTTGCACGCGGCCAAGATCAACAGGCATAGACCCATAAAGGACGCTACCCCAATGATGATGGGAACATGAGAGCCAGTGTATCCGATTCCTGGTAGATACACTGATCCGTCGCTACTGTGGGTGTCAAGTTGAGGTGGAGGCGCACAAATGGTTGTTTCCGTGCAAGCGGCAATATCCCCCGCTTTACGCGTCAAGTTGACTTTAAAATCCGTGTCATTAATGTTTGCGGGGATCAACATTCCAAACACGGCCGAGAAGGTGGTTGCGTTCGAAGATTGACAGCGAAGCGATTTTGTAGCGTTGGAGAGGAACCGCACTTCGCTGCATGTTGCATTTGTTCCTTCTGGAGAGTCGAATGGTTCCTTTGCCGTAATGTATGGGATGGGGAAGAGGAGATTGATTGTGTAGTTTCCGTCCAGTGCGGAGCCGGGTTCATAGACGGTGACGTTGATGTAGCTAACGCTTTCTGCATCTTGGTGCATCGATGTTGAGAAGCAGCACAGTTGGCTGGAGTTGAACTCGCTTTCCGTTGGCCGGAGCACTTCCATCGAACTTTGATGATTTTCGTACAAAATAGTGTTGAAAATCCTTCTGGCGTCGATCCCGACACAGACACTTGAATTATGCTTATGCAATTTATTTTATTACCATCTATCTACGGGTTCGCCACTGCCCGGGATGCTTCATCTGTACACTCGATATCCTCCAGCAACTGCAGAAAATTACTCAAAGACTCATCAACCACCTTCAAAATCTCAGTTTGATCCGACTCTGGCAAATCCAAGCGGGAGTCACCAAGTAATGTGTTGGTGGACATTCCCAGATAGCTTGCAACAATATCATTCAGCATTGCCGTATCTCTTCCTTGATCTCCGTGAGAGTTATTTTCAACCCGCGAACCAATAAAGTTTGAATATGTATCCGTCACTGCCGAAAGTACCGCGTTTTTGGAATGCCGTCTCCGTTCACCTTGAATTTGAATTTCACACACTTCTTCGCTGGCAGGGTGGTACCTGTTTGCAGGCTGTATAACTTCTTTCGAAATGAAGTCGTCAAGTTCACTTGCTAGTTTATCCAATGTTATTGATGCTGGATTGGGCGATGTTTTTTTGGGTTTCCGTGAGTGGGACTTTGGTATTTGGTCCATGAGATTGTCAAGCATGAGCTGGTCCAGAGGTGAAATTTCAGTTGGAACCAGTTTCGAAGGCAAGCCATGGCGAGGAGGGATGGGATTTGTGGTATCTGAATGGCCCCATGCATGAATGGGTGTTTGATGTGTGCGACCAGATTGCCCGAAACTCGAAGCTGGGCCGGAATGGTGGAGTTGCGATGCTGAATGCATTTGAACGGCCTCTTCATTCAAGCTGTGATCATGTGGTGGTCTTATTCGCTGCCCAACTGAAGTGGGCAGTTCAAACCCTCGATGTTCGCGCGACGGCGGCATACTAGGGGGTACGTTATACACTGCCGGACTCTCCCGTTCACGCGCCAACCTCAAATTCAGCTGTTGCCGCAAAGCCAAATTTTCCGCGCGCAATTCGGCTTCTCGTGATACTTCAAGATTGACTTTTGCTTTTGGATCATCCCATTCCCGGGCTCTCGCGCGGTCCGTAGTTTTTTTGTGAGATTTGAACAGAGCCCCAAGCCGGCCGGAGATTTCCTCCAACTCCATGTCCAGCTCATCAACCCTTCCGTCAAATGGAGGAATACTCGATAGTTTAGTTTCGGAAGGTTCAATCCACACCGCGCTTGGAATCTTTGTTGCAGCGTACGCTTTATCTGCTGAAGTCCCCATTTTGCTTTTAGTCTTTGCTTGCGCTTTTGTTTTTGCTGGTTTGGATTTTGGCAAGTTTCCTTTTGGAATTCGCATTTTGGCAGCAGCTTCGACTTCTCCCCACTTTCGCCTCTTTCTCCGCATTTCAGCCTCGGCGTCCTTTGTTGATGCAAATGTTTGCTTGTTGATGGAACTTGAAGTGTGTCGACGCAGATGCGAGAGAACGTTTGCATTCCTGATCGCCGTGCGAACAGCTTCATACGGCACTGAGGATGTGGGTGTTGTTGATGTGCTGTGGTACGTTGATTCGAGAGGATGTGTGTCCGACAACCATTCAACAACTTGAGGCTGGAGGCACGTTAGAGACTATGACTGGCATTGTCGCAGAGCCACTGCTTACCGGTTGACTTTTCCCATTGGAAGGAATATGACTTGCTTTGATGCGTCTGTTCATGTTGACTTGTAACAGAGATGTGATGACTCGAAGGAGAATTGGGTCTTTGAAAATGAAGTTTCAGAAACCAGAGACAGCTTCCTCAATTAATACAAGTGTACCAAGTATGTTGTTCCTTAAATCCAGAATAACAAGCTCGCCGTTGATTCGCACGAGCTGCTCAGCAATGCGCCCACCAGCATCGGTGATTTCATTATACTGCAGATCGATTGCCAACATCCCAATCTCTTCCACCAACCCTTCCAGCAAGATGTCAAGTCCATTATCTCCAAGTCGGTTACAGCACAAATTCAGGCGACGGATGGGTGTTGGTGTTCCCAGCGGGATGTCGAGAGTTGGACCCGCGATTGAAGCTGCGTAAATATCTTGGGTCGCATATCCTTCTCGCATAGGGTCCATGGGGTGCGCTCGTAGCGTGCTGACCCATTTGGCTGCCTGCCTCTGAACAGCTTGGCTCTGCAATGTCACGTTGAGATTTCATGCAGTGTGCTGGCGCAATACCTCACTTTTATCAAGTCGCTCAGAAACTCGGCTCCCTTAGTCGTTATCTGACACGCGGCCAGGTTGATACTGCACAGAGATTTCGCCGCCTTTATGCCCGGAATGAGAGCTGAGGGGAATGAGACAAGAGCCAGACCAAAAAAACAACTCGAAAGCACGTACTGAAAAGTCCATCGTCTCCAATGTTGGATCTTGCCAATGAAAGCTCCTTCAAAGTCCCATTTCCAGCCAAGCCTCTTTGCAACACATCAAGCGCGTTTTGAGGGAGATAGACGCCAGCGATTTCCAGCACCGATATTCGCAGCGATCGAACTAAGCAGTCTTTGATTGCCCTATAAAATTCCTATGATCAGACAGGTGTGTTTGTTTGGGACGGGTCCCTGGTTCTCAGTTTCTAACCCTGAGAGCTTGAGTGCCACACGGCCCATCCGAATCTGCGCCGATCCTCTCGTTACTTTGTCCTTCTTTCGCAGAGCCTCTGGTAGGCCGCGCTTGGTAGCGAAATTGAGTTCGACGTTCTTGTTGGTGTTCATCGACGCTGAGTCATCGCCACCGTCAGAAGACCCCGCACTTCCATGAGCAGGAATCGCATCCAACGCGCCTGAAGTTATCGTGTAAGTTTATCGAAAACCTTTTGCTTTCCTCTGAAATGGGAGTTTGTACCTTGCATTCCTGGCCCCATATTCGAGCGCAGCCGTATTTCCTTCAAGTCACCGTTGATCCGAAGAGCCTTTATGATTGGCTCCCAATCTTCCTCTCGCTTAATTCCGTCGATATCGATATGAAGGTGGTGAAGTAGTTCCAGCGCAGGGGAAATTACTTGCGCCAAAACCGGAGATTGTCTGTTTTGGCACGCTTGGAAGTACGCCTGGCCGTATGGTGTTGAACCGCCGCCATCTGTGGGAGATGCCCGTGTGAAGATGTTGTTGGTGAAAGACGCAATGTCCCAGACTCACCCAAGATCCGGTGGCGGTGGCAGCTGGTACTCATCCCCACAGTTGACAATTTTAACGGAATCAAAACAACGACTATAAACACGAATATCATTTCTTTCAAAGCTGCTCCTCTCGGTTATAAGCAGGGTTTCACAAGGTCACAATTCAACGCAGTGCTTTGGTAAGCTCGTCGGGAGCCTAATGCGCTGCAGACACGCAAATGTGACATATCAGATTCCATGAATGCAACCAGCAGCTGCATGCGCTCACTGGATAATACAGTAGTTGAAGTGGCTATTTCTGTCGCGTTGGAAGATATTGACCAACGCGACTCCCAATTTTTACATGTTCAAGTGACGCGACAAGCAACACATAAAAGCAAACCCAACGCACTGCACACCATCCACCAAACCAAACAACAAAGAAAAACTAAACATGAGAGTCAATGTCAATGTAGCTGCCTCGTTTGCCGCCATGTCGGCTGTTAGAACCACCGCCGAGGCTGTTCATCCAAGGGCCATCCAAGAGCTTCCACAATACGCCGTAAAGCCAGCAATCATTTCTGAAACGGTGAATTATGAATACGATCCGTCTCGAGGCGTGTCAGAAATAACTGGTCAAGAGGTTCCTGCGGTATCAGCCACGTCTGTGGATGCTGGAATCCCAACTCTTCCTTCGACTGGCCCAGTAAAAGTTGAGAAAGAAGATGGGTCGGACCCAACGACTCCTGCATCTGAATTGGACCTTACAAAAACCACCCAGTCGGCCCCTTCAATGCCTCCAACTGCAACGTTTCCCGACGTTGGTACAACAACCTACCCGTTATCAACAACGGCGGCAGTCAATCGTGCTGACGCTGCTACCGTGACCTGCGAGGAGGAAGACACTGTTGACCAGCAGTGGAACGAAACCACTGACCCTGCTGACGAAGGAGAAAAAGTCACGACCACTGCGCCTGCCGGGGGAAAAGCTGGTTACGAAGCAGCGTGTTCTGAAGCTTCTAAAGGAGCTGGAAACGGAGCAGGAATCTTATGTGGGAATGGTGTGGCTGCCACTGCGCCATTTGGTAATATTTATGTATCTGGAACTGAAGCACTCGTTCGAGGCTCCATCTTGACCGGTGTTATTGGAATCATTTTCGCTTGAACATCTGCTCTGTCAATTCTCATAGACAATCTGTTGACCTCATTCGTCCCACTGCTGAACCTCGTAACTTGGAGTCCCTGATTGAATAAATAACTGCTCTCAACAGTGATCCATACGAGTGAACAATTCAATGCTTGAGCAAACGTTTATTGTGATGGTTGAACGGCTAAATGATCAGTTGTATTTCTCCAACAAGCCGCGCAGCTTCGCTGGATTTGCGCCAATCATTTCATCCACTTTCTGGCTGTCTTGGTACACCTGGAACGTGGGCATGGAACTGATCCCGGCTGCCTCAGCCGCATCGGGCACTTCATCCACGTCCACCTTGATGAACACAACGTTTGTGAACTCCTCTGCCAGCTTGACAAACACTGGGCTGATCATCTTGCAGGGCCCGCACCTGGAAGCAGGGAGAGAGAGCATGCAGAGTTAGAGGCCGGCATCAGGTTCGGTAAGGAGATGGCGGTGCTTACCAAGTGGCGGACCAGTCCACGATCACGGTCTTTCCGCTCTTGAGGGCAGCTTCGTATTGCTCGTTGCTTTCGATTGTTTGAACCATAATGTTGATGTGTGTGTTGATGTTTTTGGTGTGAAAAATGAGCCGTGGATGTGTGCTTTTATACGTGTCCCATTAAATTTGAAATCAGATTTGAACAACATTGCGAATTGCAATGACGCCATTTCTGGAGAGGATGATGTCAAATCCGCGTGGATAAAGTGTGTTACGCAAGCTGAAGCCGGATTGTAAGTTCTTGGCCCATCCATCGTGTGCTTGAATTACTGCCAGCACAGTTGCTTCTCCAACACCACGAGCCGCTTTCAGTGTCCGTGCATGCATGCCCCTTCGTTCATGACATCTTCGGTCACAGCGCTGAAAGGAAAACGGTGACCTCCAGCCTCCCTTGAATATGTTTCCATTTCACATTTCGCGAATAAGCGTTCACTTTGAACAAACTCAGTACTGTCCCTCAAACTGAACTCCCGCCCCCACAAGTTTAAATTAATTTTTTCATTTATAAGAACAAAGCAATATGAAACAGAGGCATTGGGCGTAAGCTGTTAATTTTCCTTCTTCTCCCTGATGGCTTCCACCAAATTTGTTTCTTGCTGGCCATTCTGGTGGTCCTCGCTCTGACCCAAAGGGCACCCAGCGTCGCCTGAATCTGGCATCTCATCCTTGGACGCCTTTCCAGCAGTGTCTGCTTCCGCTCTTCTCAGTTCCGCAATAAACCTTGAGAAAAAAAATTAGTGAAAGACAGAAACAAGAACGAAAAGCAACCAAACGCCCATACCATTTGACCGAGATGAACAAACACGCAGTGATAAGAATCAAGAAAATCACATGAAAATTGCCGCCGGTAATCACAAGCATTCCAAAGAAGACGAAAAAAAGGGCGTAGAAACAAACATCCATCACCATAACAACGCGGCTGTTGACTCCCGGTGTAAAGACGGACATCCAGACTTCTTCCAGAATGTTGGAAGGCTCAGGCAGAATCAGTTCGTCCGATGGCCGATCATCAGACATGTCATCATTTGAATTCTGAGCGTGTCGCTTGCGCAGTGTGTTTTCGTAGTTTCCTTCAATGAATTCACAGTTGTCGTCTGATGAAGCTGGTACCTCATCCTCATCGAGTGCGTCCTCATCGAGTTCATCCTCATCCAGCTCATCTTCACCAAGCTCATCTTCACCAAGCTCGCCGTCATCACCCTCGTATTCATCCGGTTCAACTTCATGAGCCTCACTTTCATCGTTTTGTTCTTCATGAACAAATTTGTTTTCAGGGTGGTTCACTTGGGCAATTGCTTGTTCCGACTCCATCTCGACTTCATCGCGCTTTGGCGCATCCGGTTCCTTGTCGTCACTAACACGAACGACAATGGCGATTTCCTGAACCATCTCAATCTTGTTTTCCTTCACGGCGGCAAGGCCGTCCTTGTCACTGGTGGGAGCAACAGCATCGTCCGCAATCTTGTCAAAAGCAGCCACCAAACCGTCAGCGTCCAGCCCACGCGGGACTTCAGGAACCAGTTGCCCAGAATGCTCAGAATCCGCAGGCTCAGAGCTAATATCCGATGCCAATCTGACCATAACAAACGACAACTCGGACGTTTTCTTGCCAGCAGCAGCCTCGAGCCGCAGTCCTTCTTCGTCAGACGCTCCAGCACTGGATACACCTCCATCAGATGCATCGAGTTCTCCAGTTTCGAGAGACATTGTTTTTTGGATACTCGCGAGTTGTTTTTTGGGTGAGCCTTCACTTGAAAGAATGTCCTCCTTGGCGACCTTTGATGGAAAAAGAAAACACGGTTTAATTCGTCAGATTTCGTACGAAAGTAGAGCAGAAAGATGAACGTGCGCTTACTTTGACCTCAACCTCGTCCACTTCTGCGGCCATCATTTTTGCTTGTGTGTTTACGAAACTGTTAAAAAGTATTTATTTTACGCTCCTGAGAACAAACTCGCGCATAACACTGTCTGAAGGATCTTGATTCAGATTCAAACAGATTAACCATCCACAATCAGAGTAGCAAATTCGAAGGGTGCCCTATTTATTGGATGGAGTATTTACTTACGCTCGTCAAGCGACTGACAACAACAAAAAAAAAGAAACAAAAACAAATGAAAACGAGCGCGCATCAGGTTCACAACCACCCACACGCAAAAAAAAGAGTGAACGTAAAAAAAACAACATGTCACAGATGCCCCTTCAACTGAGTGTGCACATTTCTCAAATCGTCAATCCACATCACCATCTCTTCAGCGCTCGCGGCGGCGAGGATCAAGTTGCGTTTTGGCAGAACCACTTTGAAGCAGTAGTACTGTGACTTTCCAAGTGGGTCAATTTCGAGAATGTCAAGCACAGTTCGAAGTGGAATAATTCGCTTGACCACGTATTCCTGCAGGTTTTTTATGATAGTGGTCAGATATTTCCCCCTTGATGGTGAGATCATTTTGTTTTCAACATGACTCACCCCGCTGTCCTTATAACTCATGAGCTTGCCATTTCTCAATACGAACCAGCGTTTTTTCCAGGCCTATCAGTGAAATACGCAAAAAATGTAAGAAGATGATGATTGTGAGCCACGATTTGTCCTTACTTTGTTATACTTGGTACCTTGCTTTTGCAAGTAACCCTCTCTCACTACCACGTTATCATTCACGCCACCATCGCTTTTGCCAGCGACACCACGACCCGAAAACAGACCCCCGTCTTCATCCTCATCACTACTCGACAAAGTATACGCGCCTCCTTGATTCTGCTTTCCTGCTTCATCTTCGTCCCCATCAAAGCTATCAAACAAGGCACGCGAAAGCACATTGCCTCCATAAGAAGGCGCCGATCCTGGTGTTGTCAAGAGTGGTTCGGTACCACCGCCAGCAAGAGTCGCAGTTTTTAAAGGTACAGGAAAGCTGTTTCGAGGTTTTCGAAGTGCCGATTTGAGAGCGATTCCTCCGCTAGATGGACCCGAAACACCAGCTGAGGTTGGCACATTCACTCGCAGAGATGTGTCAGTCGCCCCAAGTCTCAAAGAGGGTTGAGTGGTTTCTAAAAGTGAAGGGGATAGTGGTGCGGCCAAGATTTCATCTCTTTGCATGATTTCATCCGGCGTTGATTTTTTTGCATCTTCGGAAATAGTGTTGGGATCAGGAGTTGCTATTGAAGACGATTCGACTGGCTCAATGGGTGCGAGTTGGTTGTTTCCATTGCGCGACGTATTGTTTGCGTCTGAATTTTGATGCTCGATATTGACAGAATCAATTTGGGATGCGGAGGTCAGCGGAGAGTGCATACTTCGTGATTGATGAAGTGGTATCTGGAGATTATGGCCTTGTTGAGCGGCTTTCGCAAACTCTGAGGAACTTGCAGGAGGAGTAAGTTCATTCGCTGAGGAAGACGATGACGCGATGGGAAGCATGGATGGAGTTGATGCGTATGTCAACAGTGACGATTCAACCGAGTCCCTCGCTGATAACTGAGAATGCGCATCTGAATCCAACGGAGAGAATTCTGCCTGCGCAGGTGTGGACGGCATGGCTGAAGATAATTCCAGTATCGGTCTTTTGAAGCTGTTTGATATTGCCTCCATCGATAAACTGCTTGTCCCTTTTGATCCAAAGATGCCCATCTGCCCCGTGCTTTTTTGCAAACTTCCCGTAATCACCATGTCTGCAAATTGCACTTTCACGTCATTTCTTACCATTGACTGTGGAGGGCTTCCCACAGTATCTGCCGACAGTGGAGGTGAAGGAATCCCATGATTGTTTTCAGAAGCACTCAATATCCGAGATCGAACGGGCGGAGGAGGTCCACCAGTGACTTTCTGAACCTCTCTTTGAGCTTCTCTCATGAGAAAAATCCAGCTCTCCATCTCAGTTGGGCCGCTTGCTTGAAAATAAAATGTCCTTTCGCGAGTCACCAGGCCGAAAACATTGGACCGTCGTTGTAGATCAACATCGGCCACAGTCGTGATATTTTGAAGAGGAATGATGTTAAGAAGCTCGTATTCCTTCTCATTTTTGTAGTACGCAAGTTTTGTTGTTCGCAAAACGAACCATCGCGTCTTCCACGTCTAGAAATGACGGCTGATTGGTAAGTGTCCCATTTAATGAATATCGACATGAAGGACTGGTCACCTTTCTTTTTTCGCCCTTTTTCTTGAGGTAACCACTTTTCAGGACCTTTTCTGCGTCCAGCGAACCCCACCCCAGCCCCATGGGGCCACTGTTGCCAGCACTCCCGACGGACGAAAACGCAGCATTTTGACGAACTCCGCCATTTTCAGATCCACTCAAATCTGCATTTTCTAGTCCTTCGTCACTGTCATCAGCATCCCCATCCCCAGCACACTGCTCTCGCACGCTTTTCATTCCGGCCCCATTCGATCTTCGAGCGCTTTTTTTAATTGCGACTGGCATGGGTAGAGGAGGGGCTGGGTTGTTTGATGAGAATGAAGGGACACCTCCTGTGGGCGTTGACGGGTTCGCACCAGCTGCAGCGTATCGAGTAATCGGTGACGATGATAGATCCGTGTCACTGTCTTCGGTGTCGCTGAACGGGTAGCTTATGCGAGGACGTGACTGTCATTTGAAAGTGGGGTGGGATTGTTTTTGGCTTGTCAATCACGGTGACAAAATAGACACAAGGAGGGCGAGGAATGCAAGGAATTCGACACTAGATTTAACACGCAGCAAAAGGAGAAGAGTCCGTGAATGCGGTGGCTCTTCTGCCCGCCCAAGGATTGATTAAAAAACAGGGTTGGCCACCCCGCCGTCGCACAGTGAGAAAGAGTGAGAGAGAGAGAGAAGAGCGGCTGGCGTCAGTGCGCGAGACTGCGTCCAAAATCGGGTGCGGTATCCGCCAGCGATGCACAAAGCGGAGAAGGGAGGTTAAGGGTCGAGCGTGTACCTCGGGATCGATGGTCTGAAGGCGCGCCGGAGACGACAGTGACGGTCCCGCTGAGTATGGTTGGACTGGCGACACCAGCCCCACATCGGCCTCGCCCGTGTCCATGTTGAGGGTGTCTGTGTGAATACAGTTGTTCAGAAACAGCGGCATGAATGAGGAATCAGCCCGCTTCATTCATCAGCAGGGCCCGCTAATATCGCAGGGTATGTTCGCAGCAGCTCAGCTTGCCTCTTAAGTTGGGTGTGCGTGTGCAACAGCATTTTCGAATGTGGCTTACCCATTTTCAAATGATTTTTTCCTTTACATGTCATCTGTATTCAACTGTGACTTGTCCCACACCCGCTGAAAATACAAGTTCCCTGCAACTCCAGGCTGCACGATGGGTCTGCTCCCGTAGCTCGCGACAATGCGTTCTGCTCGGTCCTTGCCATGTCGCAGTTCCAACTCTCGGAGCGCGTTTGCAATCACAGCTTCCTCTTTGTAAGCCGCCTTCCAGTCTTCAACACAGCTCGGACTGGTGTGTCGATTGCTTATTCCATCGTCCCTATCGATGATGCTGCCGGCATTATCCAATGGGGTGGCTACATTTTGCGACATCTCACACTTTCGTCGAGCCAACTCTTTCCACTTGCGCCAAATACCTTCGGATTTAAATGTCCCAGCACCCATTTCAGCCTCGATAAGGCCCAGAAGCCGTTCTTCTTGTAATTCTTCCAACCCGTCTATCCGCCGCGTACTGCGCCCAGAACGCAGGTCGATTCGGTCCACGATTATATCCTTTTTGACCGTGTTTGTGATTGAATCCTTGTATAACCGCCATTTTCCTTTCACGTATTTCCCCGGGATGCTTGACAGCTTTTCCAATAGAATGTCAGTCTCGGACTGGGGAAGGTTTGATATTCTGGGAGAGGGAGTGGATGCCAACACCCGCGATGGATCACGAACTGCAGGAGCGGAATGTGATAGCACAGTTGGCAACGGCCCCATAACTTGCGCTTCAATGTCACCCCATGAAAGTCCTCCAAAGAAAATTGGGCGCGCAATTTGTGTCACCAGTGGTATTCGACACCGATGATTTGAATCGCGCTCTGGATTTGGTGAAGTGACTCCGCCTTTTCGATGTGTTTCCTTCAAGGGATGCAGGTTGTCACCAACGAGATCTTGATCGTAGCGGAACTCATGCCACCATTCATCTGCCATTTTCCGAACTTCATCGTCGTCGATGGTTTCCCATGAAGCATTGGACTCGGTTTCGTTGAGTGTGTCTTGAGAGTTTGTTTGAGCGACCTCAGATTCAGTAACTTCATCGTGCGCTTCAAGGGGAATGACTTTTGCAACTTCCACTGCAGGGCAATGTTCGAGCGGGTCCGTTTGAACTTCGGTATTGACAGTAAATGGGTGTGAAGGCTTATGCACTTGGGAAGTAAGGTGGCGAATTCGAGTTTGGGCATGACCCAGAAGGTCGGCCAACGTGCTCGAATTTGACAGCATTTTTCGGTTTCTTGGTACAATAATGAAGGGTGGTTTATCGATCCTTAGAGTTAGCATGTGCTGGTAGTCCTGTGCAGGTGTTGAGACAATTCGGTTGAATGATGCAGAGATGTGAAAACAAAAAAAAACGCGCTCACGTGTTGCGTTTGAGAAAAATCAAGGGTGAGAAGTGGTGGCGGACAACGTTGCGCGTGTGGGTGTGAAATGTGGAGCATTCCAGGATTCTGGGACGTGTCTCGTAAGTTGAGCATTTATCGCTTGTTAATTTTATTTGTTTTGATATAAAGCCATTTTTAAAATCCTCTGAAAAAAGAAAAAAAAACGAGGATGCTCCGATTGAACGCAAGCATTGGACGGATGCAAGCCGTGAGACGTGCACAATCGCTGTGCATGACTCAGTTCAAACAGAATCCTTGCGGAGGCGCGCGAGGCTCCATCTTCCAGGCGGCCTCCCTTGTGCGTGGCGTTTCTTCCGGCAGCACCGATCCATCCCACCCACCGAATGCATCGGCGCAATTATCTCCACCAGTTTCTTCTCAGCTTCCCAAGTCGATCGATATGAAAACAATGACACCACCATCAGCATCAGCATCAGTAGAACCAGTTGTTGCCTCGAAAACTAAGGCGCACGAATTCAATCACACGTTTGACGATAAGGAAAAGTGTGTCACGTCCCGCGCGCGTTTCCTTCGTTTTCCAAAGGCTCTTTCGAATCCAGAGAATGCTTCGCGCGTATTCAAGAGCCTTGCCGATGAGGATATGGCTGCGTTGAGTGTTACAAACGAAGCTTTAAGGCGGAGCGAGCTCTGGTCGAAGAAGGAGACGATTGATTCCCAGGAATCGAATATGAATGCCGGAACATCAAACGAGGCAGATAAAACGTCGGCTTCGGTAGCCGCCGATGTTGCGAAACAACCAACCCTGTCAAAGACTGGACTCATGATCACACAAGATCTTGAAAGTCTTGTGACTGCCATTGGAACATATGGTTACCAGTCATTGCTCACTTCTGCATTTGATAAATTGAAGCCCGAATTGGATACCCACAACTACTTGATCCGCAGCTTTGCCATTCGGGGAAACTCCAAAGATGCATTTCTTCTGGTGAAGTCAATGATGGAAAAACATGGCTTTCAACCGAATATTGACACGTACACGCACATGATCACTGCTTATGGGTAAAAAGCAACTTCGTTGATAAACTTGTACAGCTCGTTGCTGATCTCGCATCCCAACTTTCCAGAAACGACCAAAACGCCGAGGAAGCTCTGAAATGGTTTAACGTTTACCGCGAATCCGATGAACCAACAGGCGATGGGCCATACATGAGCCTGGTAACTGCCCATGTTGCCTGCGGAGATGTTCCGGCTGCATTGAACGTTATGTCTCATGTAATGGCCGAAGATAGCGTCCCGCTCACCGCCACACACATGCTTTCGTTCTTTCAAGCCCTTGTGAAACATAAGGAGTACCAACAAGCCATTGACTGGTATGTCCGTCTGAAAAGTGACTCATCCGGACAGCTTCCAGCCATCAATGATTCAATGCGCGATGTTGTTTTTGATGCGGCCGTTTGTCTTCGTAACGAAGCGTTGGTCAATGAGCTCTTTCCTACAGACCATCACACCCGCTCGCCAAGTGCTCTCTCTTTAAGTGATTACGGTCTATGGAAGCTTTTGGATCAAAAGGATATGAAGAGCGCTATGGCCGCCTTCACTGCTTTACGCTTCAACAAGAAAAGCGCTTCTCCGCCGATGGGCATTTTCTTGGATACGTTGGTATCGTATTTGCCGTTGTCTGCGCCTGGCAAACAGGCATCCTCACAAGACGCTGCTGATATCGACAACAACTGCACGCGTGACATTCACGCTCTCCGCCTTGCATTCGAAAAAAACCTTGGTGCACGCATTATGAAGCGAATTTTCCAAAGCGCGCTGGAAAACGCCGCAGATACGCAAAGTTTGGCTGCACTTTTGAAAATTGTCCACGTGGGCAAGTCAATGGATTCAAGCCTGTTGACTGTGAGGATCCGGAACAATGTGTTGCAGTCGTATACCGCGCTCAGCCCCAAAACGCCGAATATGGATGTGGAAGATTTTGAATTGCTCTTTAGTCTTTCCACAGGTCGCCGTTCCTTTATTCCCATGCTGACGGACTTTAAACAGCGTGGAATGGTTGTCACTGAGACAATTTGCAGAGTTGTAATGGAAAACATGCGGATTCAAAAAGACGCCAATGCGCTCAACGTCTGGATTCAGGAGATGAGAAAAGTGGGAGCCATTACTGGCCCGCGGCTGGCGGGAGAACTGATGGGATTTGAGGAACTCATTCCGATGTGCAATCAGATTGAGAAGGATGTGACAGCAGGCGATGTGGACACGGCATTGCAACGCGCGGAAGAAATCTTTGCCTCAAAAAAGTACATTCCTACGAAAAAAGCTATGGCTGCGCTTGTGTGGGGACTGTTCGCATCTGGTCGAAATACGGAAGCCTCATCGTATGCAGACAGAATGATTCAAATTTCTCGTGGAGCGCCCAATGAACGAGATCGCCTGGTAGCCATTTTGGATGAAGTTGTCATTGGATGGTACCGGGCTGAGCATCTTGGCGAGAGCTACAAGGCGGCAATGCGATTGTTGAACATCTGTGACGTGATGCCCTACCCTGACCACTTAAGGCGTCTTCTTAACTCAATTACCATGTCGTCAAAAAATGAGAAACCGCAAGTTACCCTTGACGAAGCCGTCCTTTTGGTGGAAGAGTGCCTATTTCGCACAAAGCTTGATCCAGAATCGTGTAAAGGAGGAGGAGCCTCGCGTGCTGATCTTTTGTCTGCCTTCTTGCTTGTGCTGTCAAAGGCCGATAAGCATGTTGCCGCACTGAAACTGTTTCGCGCGCTTCGCGCATGCGACATTACTCCACGTCCAAATGCCATGAAAGAGCTGCTATCAGCCATCGCCAAAACCGGGGATCGTGCCGTGGCGATGGAAATCCTGGACGACGCCATGGAGCTTGTGATGGCTTCCAATGAATCGCCGTTGCGCAGCTCGAGCCCACGGGAATTCATTGACAGCTCGTGGTTTGATCCGGTGATTCGAATGTGCATTGAAACAGTGTCCCTTGAGAGCGCCATGAGTATTTGGAGGCTCATCAAGGAGCGAAAATACCTTCTGTGTCTCAGCACATTTCGCATTCTTTTGGAGGCACATGTGAACGAGGGCGATATTGTGGGAGCGGTTGCATTCATGAAGGAGTTTAAACGGGGACTCTCTGTTCCTGCAGATCTCACTGCAAGGATACTGGAAAAATTTGACCCCGAATTATTGAAGCGGGTGGATTTGTCGACTTTGTGCAGCGCAATGATTAGTGGTCAAGAAACGTTGGACCAGTCTCTCCAACCTGAAATGCTTCAAAAGCTCCTGACTATTCTTGTTGACACGGATAATCATGAGTATGCGCGTTTGATGACGGAGAAGTTTCTCAAAGGCGACAGTTGAGTTATTTCGTTTTTCTTGTTGGATTCGCGATATTGATGTGAATTATTCATTTTTGTGTTTCTAGATGCACCTTCGACAACTCTCTTCGGCAATTCCCTCATTGTTTATTTCTGCGGGCGTGATAACATCGACAGTGCATTCACAGTGCTCAAGTCCATGTCGCCCATGAAGGAATTCGAAAAAGGAAACCAGCGAACAATGGAATCGGTGGTGACTTTCACATACCATGCGGCCAGGTCGAATGACCAGCTTTATATCGACGCTGGACTCAAACTGATGAGCGAGGACGGGTTCTCTGCGCAAGAGGTGGAAGAAGTCGCTGCTGGCGTTGCTCAAATCCGCGCCAAAATCGCAGAACACGCATAATTTAAAAAAGAAATGAAAAATTATAATTGAGAAACAAGCAGTGCTGCGCGTTTTCTTTTTCGCGTTTTGACTGTCATTTCCAGATCTTGAAAGAGATAACGAAAAAACCCAAAAAATAAAACAAGCCGTGCCACCCACCAACCCACTTGAAGGATATCCGAACGACAACAACAAACATGACGTCACTGTCTCTATCAAGCACTAGTTATGGAGCTTGGGACCGAGAACGCGGCATGGTTGGACTGGGTCCGAAGCGACAGTCACCAGTCTTTTCTATGCTTGGGGTCGGAGTATTTGCAGCTCGCCGACCATCGCCAACATCCGTGTCTACGCTGGCCCCCAGTTCTTCATCCAAAGTCAGCAGCAGCAGCAATGTACATGCGTATGCACAGGGATGTGGGACCGGTGGCATGCATCCACACCTGCTGCGGCTGCGCCACCCAATGTACGCTCACTCGGCAACAACGGGACGACTTGGCGCGCTTGGTGCGCTCAGACTTGGCGCGACAATTACTGAAGAACCACAAGCCAAGGCATATGTAAATGAGCGACCCCCTTTTATTTCGTTTCGCTGTTTTTGCGTTTGCTCAGGTTTTCTTTTTCGGCTCCCTCCTAGCCGCACCCCTACGCCCACCCACAGGGTCATTCCCAGTCTGATTCCCAATCTAATGCGCTCGATATCTCTCGAAACCGCGCTGCCGTGACCCTGCAACGCTGGACACGTAACCGCGTGTTGAAGAGGAGTTCCAAGTTCAGTCTTGCTTCAACGAATGCCGCAATACGCATCCAGCGCTGGTTTAGAGCAACTAGTCTTCGGCACAGAATCACCCGTCTCGCCTCTACAATGTCTCTCGTTCGGATCTTACACTCTATGGAATCCATTATGACTCAATTCTCAACAACACGTAATGAATTTACGCTCCAGCCACTTCCGCTTACAGCTTCAACCCTCATGGCCCAAGCTACAAGCTTATGTACTTATAGCGTTCTTGTTCAACCAAGCGACGAGAATCAACCGTGTTTGTTTCCTGCAGATTCCTCATCCTCGTCCACTGAAATCCAGTCCCATATCGCTCGATTGACGAACCTGATTTCAATGGTCATGAAAATTCCAGTACCCATTACCCCCAAATCGCACCATGCTCGAATGACGCGGATTAAGCTCTGCACTGTGGAGTTGATTGAGCGGCATATTGACTACGCGCTTGAGTTTGCCAATTCTGGGAATAGTCATCATGCTGGGCACTTGCAGGAGGCTGTATTTACGGTGGGAGAAGATCAGCAGGATGCGGATGCGGATGTTCTTGCTGTGGAAGATGAGGGATGCGTTGGTACCGGAAAAGCAAAGGAAGATGACATACCCGAAACGGACGGCAACCCTATAACAGACGCGGAAAATTTTGCTGTGCAAAGTCAAGGCAGTCGTAGCAGTAGCAAATGCGAGAGTTACGTTGCTGCGGCACCAAGCAGCAACTCCCAACTCAACAAATTGACTGTGATTCATCGTATGGAGTATGAACTCATGCAGTCAGTCTATGGAATGGCAGAAACGGCGTGTGACGGAAATCTTTCTATGACTTCTATCCTCGAGGACTTTAAAAATGGATGTGTGGATGGTTCAATTCGTGCGCCAGATGACGGGGATTCTCGTCGATTCTGTGCGCGTGTGATGAGCCCGGATTTTGTTTTACGTGATATCATGGACTCTGCGAATGGAAGCTTGGGTGTCTTTGGGCAGCAGCAACTATTGAGACCGTTGTTGCAAAATAAGGCCTTCCAGCAGCAACAGCAACACCTGCAGCAACCAAGGCTGCAGCCATATGGACTTTTGAGACAGACCAGTGCCTGTCCAAGTGTGGCGAGTATGTTTGAAATACCAATTACAGACACTGAAAGTGACAGCGTGAGCGGAGCGGTTGAAGGCCGTGGTGGGATTTGTACCGGCGGAGCTGAGGCGCGGGGCGCTACAGCTTCCATGGTTGCTTCAACACCGGATGGAACTTTATTGCGAGGTATGGACACTGTGAGTCGAACGGGAACTAGTTTGTGTGGATACGAAAGCGAATGTGGAGGGGAATCTGAAGTATGGGAAATTTTGTGATTGCGATCTGTGGGAGGAAATGAAGTTGGAAGGAGGCAAGGGAGGCGGAAGGAAACAAACAATATGGCTACATGGTTACTTATAAAGGAGGATGATATCGCGTGAAATACGTTTCATTTATTTACTTCGGTTTTAAAGTCTTTCTTTGTCCGAGGGAGGCAGTGAGTAGAGGGCGTTATGCTTACGACCGGACTCTATCAGTCGCTTTTCTTCAACTAGTTTCTGAAGATGCAGTTTGACACTGAATGGGGAATGAGATTTAATTTGCGAATGATACCTAAATGAGTGTTTAGAAAGATAATGGGCCCACCTGTGTTCCGCAGCCGGCCAGATTTCGGGATTGTATTTCGCGTAGACAATTTCTACAATTCCCCTGCTCGAAATGCTCGCGTTTGCAGCCGTCACTACTGCCAGGATTTCCAGCTCTCGCTGAACACGATGTTGAATATACTGCTCAACAACAGCGCGGCCATCCACCAAATCAGGACCGTGGGCTGGATAGATGCGATCAATCTTTGCGCAATCTTCCAGCGTGCGTGTCAGCGAGTCCATGTATTGCTTCAGGTCCTCGTACGTGGTGCTGCCCTGCCCCAGAACGCTGTCGCCAGAAAAGAGGGCGTCCTCTTGTTCGAGGTGGAAGACAATGTGGTCATCCGTGTGACCAGGGGTGTAGATTGCACGCAGAGTTGCGCCTTCAGTTTTGAACAGTTGGTTGTCGGCAATGTGATTAAAACTGAATGCGGTGCCTTGTTGCGGATCTCGCGGTGTGATTCTCTTCCACACTGAAACAGGGGAGGAAGACGTCTCGAGGACCTGGTGAATGCCGCCCGTGTGATCTGTTTGTTGCGAGTGTTGGAATCACTTTCGAAGGATAAACCTCAGTCATGACGCACCCCTGTGACGATGCGTTATCAGCAGATGCGAGATACTAATCCCGCCCAGTTGTCGCAGCACGTCGCGAAGCAGCAGAAGATACTCTGGCACACCTTCGCCACTGTCGACAAGCAGACGTTGGGCACCCGTGCCAATGAGATATGTGTTCGTTCCCTGCAGTGTCATGCGTCCTGGGTTCAAGCCACGGATGACTGTCACGAGCGGAGACAGGACGGCCCAATGTGGCAATGCAACAAGTGTCTCCATTATTATATTTTATTCGATCTCCATTTGGTTAAAATAATTCAACTTCAACATGGGAAACGGTCTCTCGCTGCAAGATCGCATCGCTAATGCAGACAAGACGCTCGTGCTCTCCCTCTCTGATGCCAAGCTGAAAACTCTGCCCAAAGACGTTCTGGCTATCAAGCAACTGCGCAATCTCGATCTATCACACAACAGGCTGGCCACACTCCCGACCTCCTGCGCAAAGGTATATTGCTCTTAACTCCAACTGATCGGTTATCGAACACCTATCTCATGCTCATGGAATCAGTGGACCAGTCTCAAGACAATCAATCTGTCCCATAATCTGTTCTCCGGCGTTCCTTTCGATCTGTCCAAACTGGTCAAGATCGAAACCCTCAATATGAGCGCAAATTCGCTCCTCTCCATCCCCACAGAAATTGCCTGTCTGGTGAACTTGAAATCGCTCAACGTATCAGGAAACAGAATCAAGAGTATTCCGGATGAAATTGGTGCTCTCACGGCGCTTGTCACTCTTGACCTGTCCTCTAACGCCGTCACGGTCCTGCCTGTTGCGTTGGCCTCGTGTAAAGCGCTGGAAGAAATCAACGCTAGTAACAATGGAATCCAAGAAGTCCCCGAAGCTCTTGGGGCGCTTTCCGAGTTGAAGGCGTTGCGAATTTCGAACAACAAGTTAAACGGGTTTCCTTCCGCTGTGCTTAAAAACAGCCGTGTTGTATGGATTGAAATTGAGGGGAACGCGGACTTTGACGATCAGAAGTTGAGGGAGGTGGACGGATATGCCGAGTTTGAAGTTAGGAGAAAGGAGAAGATCTTGAGTCGCGAAAAATAGGCTGAGACACCAAGCATTTCCAGTTTTGTGATGAAGCAAATATATCAGTACATGTATAGCCTCGGAGGCGCGTTCTCAGTGAATATTCAGATATTAATAACCAAGCCACTCATCCAAGCTGCAGTAACAAAAAAACATGTCCAAAATCGAAATGAAACCTCAGCGACCTGCCGCTACGGCAGCTATCCTAGTTGGATGTCTGATAGCCGTCGTGTTTTTCCAAATCATCCTCCATGACTTCCACCCTCCCTCGCAAGGAACGCACACTTCATCCGGAGTGGTGACTGACAAGCCGAATACATGGGGCTTCGGAGACCCTATTGTGCTGGTTGGAGACTCTCTGACGGAAGTATGTTGATGTCATTCTTTTGCAAACACGGGACGGGCAAGACTTCTAAGGCGAATTGACATTCTTGCAGCAAGCTTTTCTCGTCGATGGCTGGGGCTACGGCCTGCGACTTCAGGCGGAGTACAGGAGGCGATATGATGTCCTGAATCGCGGGACCGGCGGTTTGTTTCATTTATTCAGAGTCATAACGCAGATAACTGAGGCAGACACATTTCTCAGGCATCTCTTCTGAGCAAATTCTGCCTCACTTTGGCGGCATTCTGAAGAGTGTTGTTCAGAACGGCCAGTCTCCCATCGTTTTAACCTTACTCCTGGGCACCAAGTAGGCCTCTTCTTTGTTGGGTGGTTTATCGTCCAATTCCTTGAAACCTGACGACAAACAACTTTTGAAGTGACCTCTATCAACAAATATCCGTCCAACGATATGCTCAAAACATGAAAGGAATGGTTCATGCAGTGCAGCAAATACACCCCTCAACCAAAATAATTCTCATCACGCCGCCTCCGCAGTCGAACGAGCAACGCACCGCAGAAATGAGGCCCTATCGAGATGCTATACTGCAGCTCGCGCGAGACGCACGCGTAACCGTGTTTGACACTTGGATTACGTTTTTAGGTCCCAGTGGAAAGTATGATAGAAGCGTGGAGCGCTTCTTTACTGATGGTTCGTGTCTTTTTATTCGTGGTGCTGCGTACGTATATATTTATACTCACACCTGGATTCTCTCCCTTCTTCTGAATGTTAGGGATTCATTTCAACCGACTCGGAAATGACGCCATGTTCAACGACATCAAAAAGTTTCTGCCCTGACTGTGAACTCGACTGCTGATCTGAAAAGCGAGGTTGCCTCAGACTGGATACAGTTATTTTATTTCTCTCCGAGCGACGTCTAGTATTTCTTGAACTCTTGTTTAGCTGTTTTCGAAATTGGAATGTTCACACAAATTATGCATCATCTTTTTCACGCCTGGTATCTCAGGACTGGTTTAGAGAGAGAGCGTTTGTCTGAATTGCATCATTGATTCCAATGCGAAATGCATGCATGTACAGCATGGCAGTGCCGAATCTGTCATCCGGAATATGCCAGCAACGAATTTTTTATCCAAATCAAGCTTGATGGATGCAGCGGCAATTGCGGCACGCCAGCCCCTCCCGACTCAAATCGAGACACACCGCAAAGTCATTCGCACGTATCAATCGAAAGCGACTTCGTCGGCCAAGACAGTGCCCACTTCAGATTTGGGCAGAAGGAAAGTTGGCCAAACCCGGGGCGGCGGAGTCGGAGCGTCACGGGTGGTCAGCGCATTTTCGTCCTATTCAACGCGAGCGGCTGTGAAAGCGAAAATTCGATCGGCCGCTTTGAACTTGGTTGTTGGCCCTGGCGGTGTCATTGATTTGACTGGCTCGGACGATGAAGGCGTGCAAACTAGAAGGGATATGGGAAGCGAGGTGGTTGATTTGACAATGGATTCAGACTCGGATCAAGATGGCGATTCCTTCAAACGGCTTGCTTTTCCGTTCAAAACCATACTCATGCGCCGGCTTCACGAAACGATCGACTGCATGGCCACAGCGGGGCAAGCAAACAATGAAATGAAGGAGCGGAATAATTCAATGCTAAATGCTTTGATGGACCTATTCTCAATGACGTCTCGTCAAAAGCGGAATCGCGGGCCACGAACAATATTTTCGGACACTCTCAATTTTTCAGTGGACACCGCAACATCCATTTCAGCACACTTTTCGACAAAGGCGCGTCTAGAGTCTCCTTTAACCGAAATCTCAAACAATCCAGTGAGCCCGGCGTTGCTGTCGGAGCTCATTCTCGTCACATCCTGGTTGACGGATGAAGGCATCAACGCCTTTGTTGCTTGCTTACAGCTAAAATACCCGAAAGTCAAATTCTTTAGCTCGTTTTTTTATTCCCTACTGACTGACAAGAAGCGTTCGAGGGGGAAACCATACAACTATGAAGGCGTGCGTCGGTGGACAAAGAAGCAGGAGAATGGAATCTGGGACTATGATGCGATTGTAATACCAATCAACAAGGGAAATGTTCATTGGTAGGGCGCATCTATATCTTGAAGCTGTGCGCAATTTCTTACACAACCTGCATCTCTGAACTGAAATGATTAATTCTTGACTTCCTCGCAGGTGTTTGGCGTACGTATGTCTCAAATCTCTCCGCTTTGGATTTCTCGACAGTATGAACGGGTCAGCCGTTTTCGCGAAAAAGACTTTTGAAAACATTCGCCAATACTTGTTAGATGAATGGGACGACAAAGTGGGACGTAAAAAGGATCAACAGAAGCCCGCAATCGAGCAGCTTGAATTTAGGAATCTTGTTCCTGTGTGTCCTAAACAAGGGGATGCAAGCAGCTGTGGTGTGTTTGTGTGCTACTTTGCGCTTTGGGCTGCACGGCAAGTAACTCGAAGGAAAGAAGATGGCACCAAAAGTCCTGGAGATGTGGGCGGCCAAGACCGCAGCGAAACTGGCGACATGACGGAATTTTCATTTTCACAGAGAGACGCGAATGCGTTTCGACGAGATGTAGCATTTGTCTTGTGTTTGCCTGTTTTTACGTCACCGAACGAATAAAGTTGATGATTTCAATCAACCAAACCATCTTGATTTTCAGCTCCAGACATTCGACAGGACTTTTCTGTTTCGACAAGAAAGAGTTGTGCTTCTTGAGAAATGAGCAGATTTCTGCGGCAACCAAGGGATTTTGATGTGTCGCGCATGTTATATATATTATTTTTGCAGGCACTCCCGAGAGGATATATCCGATTACACCCCAGCCTCATCGTCTTCGTCCATCTGAGTATCCAAAGTTTCTTCATTTGCAGCATCGTTGTCCTCCTCTTCTTGGTCATCTTCGTGCGCATTCTCGGTCATTTCTCCTGCCTTCGTTGGCGACGTTGGTTCCCTTTCCTCGTCCTCGTTTTCGTCCGCATTCGGATTTGAGTTTGCATCTGTTTGATCATTCCCTCCCGCCGCCGATTTTTCGAGCGCCTTTTTAGCCTCTTTTGCTTTCGAAAGCGGAATCATTGGTGGAATCAAGTCTGAATTGCATTCATTTAACCAGCGTTTAGGGCAAAAAAGTTATGTTGACAGAAAGTATTCATGGATAGCGCACCTTCAAGAAAATTGAGATTGTTCACTTCCCGAACTGCCTTCACCATGTCTTTATACTGGACCGTTTTTCGCTTGTCGCCAACGGCTGATTCCAGGCATTTTTTCCCAAAGTATTCCAAGAAAGCTTCCTAAATAACAGTCATGTCAGAACGAAACACCACCCGCAGCAGACAAAGGATTTGAAGGCACGATATTGATGAGATGCCGTATTGATGAGATGCCGGAAGAGGGGCTTGTATAAATGCGCGTGATGGAAAAAACAGAAACTGATTCATACCGCAGCAAAAGCAACAGCCGCCGATGCATCCAGTCCCACGAGCAACACATCTTCGTCTTCTTTCATGATTGCCTTGACTCGTGGAATTGGGATTTTCGGGTTGCGTAGACCCGGAACACGCTCCTCAATCATGTCTTCATCATCATTTTCGACAAACGTGTCTGCTTTTGCAGCGCGTTTGGGGGACCTCTTTTTACGTGCGGAAGTGGCTGGTGCCGGGGCTGGTTGGCTGTGGGTTGGTTCTTCATCGTCTTCGTCATGGGCAGATTCGCCGTGTTCTTGTTGCTGTTGTTGCTGCTGCTGCTGCTGTTGGGCCGCCATGGCCATCATGTCTATGTTCATGGGCATACCATGCATCGGCATCATTTCAACGCCCATTCCCATGGGCATTCCCATCTGCATCATAGGCATGGCCATCATGTTCATGTTCATGGGCATTCCCATCATCTGCTGGGGTATCATGGGCATCATTCCGTACATGGCCTGGTCCTGCCCGTTCCCGCTGTGGGGGTAGTATTGTTGCTCGTCGGCTTCGGAGGAGGCATCATCGTCCTGGTCGTGCTGGAGCTCCAGCTGTTGGTCTTCGTCCATCTCGCTCATGGGGACTTTGAGTTTTATTTTTCGATTTACGGACAAGCTTCAAAGCATGCTCTTCTTCAGATACTGCAGTGCACAAAACATGTTCTGGATAGGGATACCGAATATATTGAACGCCAAAGAAACAGCAGACATGCCACCCTCATCACACCCGTCCAGCGTTCATTTATTGGCAACGATTTGAGACAAGTCGGCGGTTTGGACTGGCTGATCGCGACCGGCGAGCCCCTTTCCGGTGCCGTCTTCGTTGAAACGCTCCTTGTGTGTTCCAGTGTAGCCTGAGACGTCGGTCATTCTTTTCGTCACCTCATCTTCTTGGGCTTTGGTTCCCTTGATCACGGGGCCCTGACGATATACTCGTTGTCAATACAAGAGTTGATGAAGATGAAAAATAAAGAAACGGAATACATACTTTGGCTTTGCATAAGTCCGACATGGCAGATGCGACTGACTCTTCGTGACTCTTTCCTGGATAACGTTTGTCGGCCAGCAAACCGATGGCGGTCTCAAACTGCGCAAAGTCAATCTTGCGGGCTGTTTTGGCCTTCACTTTTCCGAAAACAATGTCGACCTCGGTCGTGGTAACTTTCTTGCCGTCCATCAAACCAGTGTCTTTTGTAAACTTTGCAAACTTTGTGCCTGTTACGCGTTTTTTGATGGATATCCACGTTTAGATTCATAATTAGTATCCGTATTTTGAAGGTGTGCCACTTGAGGGGCGCTGTTCAGCAAGGACGGGTTCGCTCTTACCGTCCATTTCACCGTCTTTGGCGCCAAACTTTTCAAACACTTCCTTCAGGTTTACTTTCGCGGCAGAAGCGGGTCTGTCGACTAAAACTTTGGCGGAGACTGGGCGGTCCGCAGCCACTTTGGCAGAAACTGGACGTGACATGGTTTTTCCTTCGATTTTTTTGTCTTTTTCGCACAACAGGGACAATAAAACCAATTGTGAGCAGAATCTACAGGACACGAACGGGTTTCTAAAATTGAACGAGTCAACATTTTTAACAGCGCGATTAGAAAACGCGGAATCTCGGCGCTGTTTTTTCATGTTTCCATGTTTTGAATTTTGGAGAAAAGAGGCACGAAACTTGCTGAGAAAAGCAACCCCTACATGCCACACTCGGCAGATTTGTAAGATTGCCGAAGAAGAGTTTGGTAGTGCGCGTCAGCCGTGCAAGTGAACTTGCTCACTTTTTTGAACGGGAACAAATTGTCAGCAAAATGCGAGTCAAGTCTTCATTTCTCAAACGACTTCATCTTGACTCCACGTGGGGTGAGCTTTATTCCCATTATACCCT